>PVKS010053146.1:0-10503 GCA_004027875.1 Aplodontia rufa
TGGATGGATGGATGGATGAGTGAATGGATGGATGGATGAGTGGATGGAAGGAGGATGAGTGGATGGAGGATGGATGAGTGGATGGATGGATGGACGGATGAATGGAAAGCTAGTTGGGAGTTCAGATATGGTTTTCAGATATGGCCAAACCCAGGTGCAGGGCAAAGGTCGTCTGAGCAGTTCCTCCCAGTGCAGTTGCTTACCTTCCTATCATTAACAATAAGCATCCCGATCTGCGACAAGGAATGAAAGTAGAAGATTCCCCCTAGAGAGCCAGACAATTTGGCCTGTGAAACAAACAAAATATTCCATGTGAGTAAATATATTTATTGTTGTCATAAATAAATGCATTTAATTCTTGGTTCTCTATGAGTTATAAATGTTCATATATTTAAGATTATGAATTTTCCAGAATTAATTGAATGTATAAGTATCATTTGGCTTCCTGGCGGGGATGGGGACAGTTTAAACTACTTCCTGTCTGTGGAGAGACAGAACAGAATTTTGAGTGAAGACAGCTCTGTTTTGGGCGTTTGGAGGAAGTGACGTGACGCAGACCACTAAATGCCTTCTTATATCTTCCATGCCTGGCTGTTGAGAAAGGTGTCCAGCATCCAAGTGGAGCCTGAGACCCAGGTCCCAAGCTAGGGAGGGCAGGTTGCCATGGCCGCCCACCTGGCTAGCCGCCGCGTCTTTCATGCAAGCTGGGTGCTACTGCATTTAAACCTCTGCTGCTTTGGAACTTTCTGTCACCATGCGGGCAGCCAGTTGTCATGGCAACTGCCCACCAGCTCCCTACCAGCTGCTTCATGTCCTTCCCTGGCTGCAGAACCCCCAGAGGACCCTAGTCTTGGGGAGTGGATCGGCCTCGGGATCTCAGCTCCTCGGTCACTGCCCGGGGCAGGGTGGCATGTGACCCGTCTCTGGCCGGTGCATGGCTCAGTCTTCTGGCAATGCATGCACAGAGCCCGTGTGCCACCTTCTTCACTTGCCCACGATGGGGATGGGGCATGTGCTCCTCAGATGAGGAGCCCTGGCCGTGTCATCTTGTGGATGAAGGCCACAGTTGTGGCTGAGGACTGGGGAGGCCCCGTGTGAGGATCACAACCCCAGCAGAGGCCAACATGCCGGAGTGGACACAGGAAAGGCACAGTGAAGCCTCAGGGAAGGGCACGAGGGGCAGTGGCCTGGGCCAGGAGTCAGGAGACCCACGTGCACCCACTTGCACAGCAACAGTGGTGGGCTCTTGTCCTGGCTGCAGTGGCCCTGAGCCGCAGCATGAGCTGAGGCCCCTTCCTGTACAGGGCAGGGCAGGGGAGCTTTGCATTCATAACCAGGGACTCGGTGAGGCCCGTTTGTGACCAGGTGACTGGGTTCCTCTGGGACTCATTTTGAATGAGCCTCCCCGGGCTTCCTGGGGGAGCAGAGAACACGGGGCTGTGTGTGGAGGGCAGCTTTCCTGAGGCAGAGGGGAGCTTCCGGTACCCTTGGTGGCCCCTAGGTGTTGTGTCTGGCTTAGCAAGGGCTCTGTCCTCCATGCCCAAGGGCTGCCATGGCAAAACCCCGCACTCTGGGCTCTTAACGCAGCAGAGCTTGAGGCAGACAGAAGTCCCACATCTTCCGGCAGTCCTCGCCGCTCCCTCATCATAGGCCTGTGTGTCCTCCCAGGTCCGGCTGTTCTGTCCTCCGAAGTCACAAGTCACGCTGAAGCCCAGGGCCCAGGCCAGCAAGGGCGGAGCTCCGCCCATGTGGGCTGGCACGCTCTAAAGGGCTCCAGGTGGAGGGAGTCACCTCGTTCCCCTCTTGCGCTCATCTGCCCTTCCCTCCCTCTTGGGATCAGAGAGCAGCCCTTGCCAGACCCCGGTCCTGCGACTCCCAGCTTCCAGACTTCAAGGATCATGGGTTTCTTCCTTGGAGATCCCCCGATCTTGGGCAATTCGAGTCAGCAACACAGGCCTAAGATGGACATGTCGTATTTAGGGGACACTTATTTGACCCACTGGAGTCCTCCCATCTGTAGAATGGGGGTCACGATGGCAGGTGGTGGCACTGTTTGGGTGGATGTGGGCTGAACTGATGACTCTATCAGGGAGAGCTCTATCAGGGTGCCAGGTTTTCGAAAGTGCCCATCAACGGTGCCACGATTTTACCGAAGACCCTTGGTCCCCAACCTTCACATCCGCTGCACGGCTTTCCTTCTTTTCTTCTCTTTCTTTTAGAGAGAGAGTGAAAGAGAGGGAATCGATCTTCTTTATTTTTCCGTCTGGCCTTTGCCTTTCTGACACCCTGTTGTGTAGGTGATGCTGGGTGTAAACCCAGGTCCTGGTGCATGCCAGGCAAGTGCTCCAGTCACTGAGCCACCGAATTACTCCAATCACATGGGGAGTGTGTGTGTGAGTGTGTGTGCGCTTGCACACGGGTACATTTACTTCCTCACTGACACGGCCTCGCGGTGTTGCCTAGGCCAGTCTCTAGCAGTCTTCCTGCGCCACTCTCTCAGGCAACTGGGACAAAAGGAAGGACGCACACTATTTTCACTTTTTTGGTTTTTTTTTTTTAACCTGGAATTGAACCCAGAGACGCTGAACCACTGAGTCACATCCCCAGCCCTTTTTTTAGATTTTGTTTTGAGACAGGATCTTGCCAAATTGCTTGGGGCCTTGCTAAGTTGAGGCTGACTGCTTTGAATTTGAGGTGCTCCTGATTCAGCCTCCCAAGTAACTGGGATTACAGGCGTGGCCACCGAGCCGGCTCTCTCACTCTCTCTCCCCGTTGTGCATACCTGTTGTTGGTGGGCATACTTCTTAAAGCTGTTTCCTCCATTGTTTGAGAAGTATATAGTGGTCTTCGATAGAAGTTCTCCAACCAAATAGGCAAAAATCGAATTGTTTATCTCCTAGGCAAGCAACGCAAAGAAAGGGTCTCTTTAAAAGAGGAGAGGTGCAGGCGGTCAAGCTCCCGGGCAGAGGAGAGTAAGGGAAGCTTGAAGTCCACAGGGAACCCTGGAAGCGGTGCCTGTTCTGGGACCTCCCTCCAGTCCTACCCACTCCCGTTTGAGAGGTGGGGTCTCGCTCCCAGTCGCAGGCTGGAGGGCAGAGGCTCTTCACAGCTCATCCAACCGCCCATCGACGCTGGGGATGGGACCCAGGGCCTTGGCAGCTCCCAGCTAAGCCCACATTCCCCCATGAGTGGCACCGCCAGCAGCCTGGACACCTGGAAGGTCACCATAGTGAGCCAAAGCTAGTGGGCGGCACTGTAGTCCCGAGCTCCTGGCCCACGAGAGCCTCCCACATCTATCCTTCAGGCAGCTGGGGACCCAGGTGCAGCAGGCAGCCCACAGGAGCGCTGGTCCTACTTGTCTGAAGGTGGAGCTGCCCCAAGTGGCGGCCATCGCAGGGAAGGCCACTCGGTGGTCAGAAGGATCAAGCCCCGGGCACGGCCCACTGGAGGACCCCGGGAGCAAGCAAGCCGCCACACGGTGGCTTCATGGAGAGCGGAAGCCTAAGGGTTCGGGTAGTGAGCCCCCCTACAGGGCATTCTTTTTTTTTTTTCAGGGCTGAGGACTGAACTCGGGGCCTTGCGCATGCTAGGCAAGCGCTCTGCCGCTGAGCTGAATCCCCAGCCCCTGCAGGGCATTCTTGAAAGGATGAAGCTGTGCAGGAGTGGGCCTGGGAGGCAGGGCATGCCCATAAAGGTGTAGCAGGAAAGAATGAGACTATGTCGCTGCAGGAAATGGATCAGCTTGAGAACATAGGTTAAGTGGAATAAGCCAAACTCGGGATGTCCAGGGCCACCTTTTCTCTTTTATGTGGCAGCTAGAGCGAAAAAAAGAAAAGAAAAGGTGGGGTCTCTGAAAATGGAAGTGAGGTCACTAAAGGTGGAGGAGGGCGCATGGCCGGGAGAAGGAGCAACGGGAAGGTTCTAGGGGATGACAGCCATCGTGTGACGGAGACGCGTTGACAGTGACAGCTAGTGATGAGACGGTGACGCCTCTTTGTGTGGAAAGGTGGGGTACAGTGAGGCACTGGGGAAGGGCAAAGGTTGGTGCCAGCTCGTGGACACCCCGTCTCATCACTAGCTGTCACCGTCAACGCGCTGACACCCCGTCCCATCACTAACTGTCATCGTCAATTTGCTTGCAGTCCATCTATCACCAGCTGCTGCCGTCAACGCCTGCCTCATTTACCCCAGGTCTCTAGTCGCGGACTGAGGTCCACACATGTGCACACTCACACACCTGAACCCTGGTGCCATGTGCAGCCCCAGGGACTCTGGGCCTTCAAACACCCCCCTTGCAGATAAGGACAGCGACATCTCTGTGGCAGTGTGGTTCTGGGCTAAAACAAGCTGCAAATAGAAGTGCACATCGCAGCCCCGCGGTTCCTGTTTGCAGTGGTTTCAGGACCGTGGGAGACGTGAGCCCTGGGGGAAGGAGAGGACGCGACTTTCGGCAGAGTCTACCACTATGTGAAGAAGACAAGTTCCTTTAAAAGCTTCGGTTCACAGTGTGGCAGCCATTTGATCTGAAAGCAGCTTCCGGGCTCCGCCCAGCTCTCCGGCCTCCTCTGAGCCCAGGGAAATGACCATGCTGCCACCTGGGCCTGCGCTGCCCTCACGCCCCCTCCCGACCACTGGGGTTCAGAATGGCGCGGAAAAGGAGGCGTTCTGACCATACTTGCCGTGCAAAAGGTGTTTCCAACAAAGCAGCAATTGTCACCAGAAAGGTGCGAAACGGGATGGTGGAGACCTGCAATGAAGGCGAAGGCGGGGTTGAGCGCAGGGCAGCCTCCCAGCCGCAGCGCTGCTGAGCCAGGCGCAGGGGCTGCCCCGCTCTTGACTCTGCCCACCTGACGCCAACAGCACGTTCCCCTAGTGTTTCAGAAACAGAAAATGTCCCTTGTCATTGCCAAGTGTTCTTGGGGAGGGACAGAATTCCAGCTGAGCCCTTCTGGTTTTGGGGAAACTTCCAGGGCCCTGGAAAGCTACAGGCTGGGCTCCCTGCCTTGGCAAGGCCCCAGGGATGGGTGGATGCACACAGGCGGCCCCGGTAGGGTGCAGCGTCACTCACCCATGAGAAGGCAGCTCGGTGGTGCCTGTCAGCCCAGGGGCTCCGGGAGGCCGAGGTGGGAGGATGGGGAGTTCAAAGCCAGCCTCGGCAGCTCAGTGGGGCCTGGGCAACTTAGCAAGACCCTGCCTCAAACTAAAAAATAAAAAGGCTGGGTCTGTGGCTCAGTGGTTAAGAGCAGCAGGGTCCAATCGCTGCAGATGTGCACCGCCCGGTGATGTGGTCCCTTTGTGCGTTCCCGCACAAAGGTGTAGCTGGGAGGTTCAGGGGGGAAGCTGGGGAGGCTGCTCAGAGTGACTCATCTCTCAGCGCCTCTGCATTTTATTAGGATCAAGTGGGAAATGTTTACAAGATGTGGACTTCTTAGTGGGACAGAAACATGTAGATGCCTCTTAGAAGATGAAAACACGTTTACTGATTTCTTCTGTATGGCTTAACTAAAAACAATATTTTCCTAAAGGAAGGAAGGACAAGGTCATGATTACAAAGGACACACGCTCAGTTCACACCAGTTCCTGGAATCTGCGTGTAGATGTCTCAGGACTCAGATGGCCTTGCGCTCCCCTAAGAGTGCGTGGCTACAACAAAGAGGTAAAAGAAATGCAGCGCTAACGCATGCTCGCACGTGGACGAACCTGGAGGACACTGCGGTCACAGGGACACCGTGTGGCTCACCGTATCAGGGCTCTGCAGGCCACAGACTCCCGGGTGCCGGGTGGGACCTGGCCTGGCTGCGCTGAAGGCTGCTTCCTGAAGGGCATCCTGCCCCCTGCGTCCCTCCTTTCTGTCCCTCCCCGCACGCTTGCCCATCTCCTTGCCTCCTGCTCTTGTTCTCCCTCTTCATGAAGCCCCCTTCGCCGCTGTCCCCTGGTCCCTAAGGGGAAGGTGCAGGATCACGCACCCCCGTCCCTGAGCTTCTTGGGGTCATTCTGAGCCCCACTGGGTCTTTCCCCAAAACCCACTCTATGGCTGAGCCCTGGTGCTGTCTGATTCAATCTGTCCAAGCAGGTTTGGGGCCAGGGCAGAAACACGGGGCTCCTACCTTGTGGGACGGGGCTTCAGGCCAACTTTCACTTGGATCCTTCTTCTCCTGCCCCACCTAGCTTTTTTTTTTTTTTTTTTTCAGTATCAGGGATGGAATCCAGGGCCTAAGTGCTCCATCACTGAGCCACACACTCAGCTATAGCAGATCTTATTTTTTTTCTTTTCTTTCTTTTTTTGAGAGAGGGTCTCACTGAATTGATTAGCGCCTTTCTAAGTTGTTGAGGTTGGCCTCAAACTTGCCATCCTCCTGTCTCAGCCTCCCGAGTGACTGAGATGACAGGGGTACCACTATGCCAGGTTCTTTTGGATTTTAAAGAACAAGATAGTCAGGCTTGGTGGCCACGCCTGTCATCCCAGCGACTTGGAGGCCGAGACAGGAGGATGCAAGTTCAAGGCCAGCTTCAGCAACTTAGCAAGACCCTGTCTCAAATAAAATAAAAAGATCTGGGGATATAGCTCTCCACAGCTTTCTTATTTTGGTGAGCACCCTTGGGCTCAATCTCTACCACTTGAAAAACAAAATAAAACCAAACAAAAGTAAGAGATGAGGTGCTATCCGGGACTGAACCCCAAGTAACAGCATCGTTTATATTTCTGAAATTCATAATCTCAGATGCTGGCGAAACACCAATGAAGTTCAAAATGCAAAGTAGACATACCTTCAGCTTGGCTCCATGCATTTTCCACATGATCATAAACATAGATTTTTTTATTCACTATAAACAGCACTATCGAATTGGCGAAATGCGCTGCTGTCACTTCCGGCACACCCACCTGAAAGTAAGGAACGTGTGGGACACCAGTCACCGACCGGTTTCAGACACCGATATAGAAAGCGCTGCTTCTAAACCTGGGCTCGAGGAGCGAGCGTGGCGACCACGCTGGGAACTGCGTACCCTGGACCAGCTAGAGGCCAAACTTGGAAGTGGACAGTGGCCTCTGGTGCCCCGAGATGCCTAAATTCCCCCTGCATTCCTCTCCCTCATCAAAAGTCCCTCCAAGGGCACAGCAAGAGGGCGCAGGGCCACGCACCGCCTCTCCCAGCCCGGGAAACCCTCCTTCGTGCAGCTGCCAGTGGCAGTAGTTGTGTGTACGGCTCTGCTGTGGCCGAGGACGAAGTAAAGAGGCTGCCATCCAATCTAGTAGCACAAGGCAGTGGGGAAGAGCATGTTGCCCTTTTCTCAAAGAAAAAGCCCATTTTGGTAGCAGGAATAGAATCCCACCAACCCTCGCTGAGCGTAGAAACCTCTCTTAATGTCTTCCGGGGGCGCGTTGCAAAGGAAACCGTAAACTAGCAAAAGCAGGGGACTCTGATGTTCCTGAGCTCTCTCTGCCCCCAAATCTTCTCTCTCCAGCATCCTTCAGAGCGTCCGGTGAGATAACTACCTTCATAGCCGCGGGAATGGCAAGCGGAAGGAGACTGCTCTCAAAGTTATCTTTGGTGAAAAAGACTTGCTTTCTGAAATAAACAATAAAACAGTGAAATTGCAACTATTTCACACGAGGGAAAAGAAAAAGACAATGAAGTTAATGGAAAAATGCCCCATTCAGGGGCTGGAGCTGTGGCTCAGCAGTTCTGGCGCTTGCCTGGCATGAACAAGGATGCAGGCTCGAATCCCAGCACCGTGGAGGGAATGAAGTGTCAGAGCAATGAAGCCACAGGAAAAACTAAATAGAAGTGATTCTCTCTCTCTTTTTTTAAAAAGGTTCCATTCAAGTGAAATTCCTCTTTAGCCAGGAAGCATTTGGATAACAACACTTACTTATTTTGCATGAGCAAATCTTTATACCTTGAGCATTTGGACTCTTCAAATAACACTACTATAAAAGTGTCACTAGGAATTTGTATAAAATGTAGATTAAGCAATGGCTTCAGCTTCAGTTTTGTGTGGCTCGAATCCCACCAAAGTCAACGGTTTTAGACCAGGAATGTTTACATAGGAAAAACTTTTGCTTCCTTCATGCAGGAAACTTTTAAGATGGGGAAAGACATCCATGAACATGGTGTAGCATTTCCAAATCTCCTTTCCCAACTCCTGGAGAAGCCGTGTGCTTTTCAACAGAAACTCCTGAATTCCTGTGTGTTTTGGACTCTTGGCTGCAAACCAACAACAAAAAAGTTTTCATTGCTGTTAGTTTTTGTAATTGCTTTTATAATTTCTCATGGCTGATTTATAAGTGTTGCTGACTTTTTAAAATGTATTTAAAAATTTAATTGACAGTAATCATACATATTTGTGAGATACAGTGTGAAATTTCAATATATTACACAATGTGCAATGTTCTTAACTTCTGTCTTGTACTTGGCAATCTTACTTAAAATAGTCATAACTTGGGGCTGGAGCGGTGGCTCAGTGGTTTCGGCGCTTGCCTGGCAAGCACGAGTTCCCGGGTTCAAACCCCAGCACCACGTACACAACTAAGTGTTGGAGCAACGAAGGCCATGTGAAAAACTAAATAAAGTTGTTTCTCTCTTTCTCTGTCTCTCTCACTGTCCCTCTCTCTTTAAAAAAGAAAATAGTCATAACTTCGAGTAGTTGATATGCTTGCATTTGGCAAATAATTTTTTCATTTTTATTAAGGGGGGTGCTGGCGTGGTGGCTCAGCAGTTACGGTGCTTGCCTGGCATGAACAAATACGCGGGTTCAAACCCCAGCACTACGTATACAATGAAATGTCGGAGGAATGAAAGCCACATGAAAACCTAAGTAGAACTGGTTCTCTCTTTCTCTCTCTAGAAACTAAATTTTATTTGGTTTTTCATCTGCCCTTCCTTGCTCCAACACTTCGCTGTGTGCATGGTGCTGGGGTTTGAACCCGCAACTTCGCGCGGGCCAGGCAAGTGCCGTAACCGCTGAGCCACCGATCCATCCCCTTTCTGGTTGTTTTTTGTTTTTTAAAGAGAGAAGGACAGTGAGAGAGAGAGGGAGGCCTTCATTGCTCCAAGACTTCACTGTGACGTGGTGCTGGGGCTTGAACTCAGGTACAGGCTGGGCAAGCGCCCTAACCACCAGGCAGCTGCTCTAGCTGGCGTTTTGTAGTTCACATTTCTTCTGTCACATTGGAAGACGGAAGGTTAGTTTAAACTTACATAGCCACATGTGGCTAGAGGTTACTCCACAAGGCAGCGCAGGAACGTAAGAATGACACAGAATTAACGTACGTGTGTGTGTGTGTGTGTGTGTGTGTGTGTATTCGGTGCTGGGGATGGAGTCCAGGGCCTCGCCCATGCTAGGCAAGTGCTCTACCAGTGAGCAACATCCCCAGACCTTTTAATTTATTTTGAGATGGGGCCTTACTAGGTTGCCGAGGCTGCCCTGGAACTTGCGATCCTCCTGCCTCGGCCCCCTAGTAGCTGGGATTGCAGGTGCGTCCCACAGTCCCCACAGTAGAGACACATTCTTTAAAATTTTTTTTATTAAGGAGTTGAGTTATTGTACAATAATAAATGAATATATGAAGCAGCAATATGACACGCATGTATTTTTAAACCAAAATTACCCTGTATCACCCACACCCAAGTCTCTTGAATCTTCTATATTTCACCCATACAAACAATATAAATGCTAAGGTTGAGAATTTTCCAGAATTGGAAGATTGCGTAAGTGTTATTTGGATTCTTGGGGGGGGTAAAGAGTGTGCTGTGTTGTTGCTTTATTCCCTAGATCCTACCTTTTTCTCCATCCCTCCCCTCCCCCATCTGTCCCCTCCGCCTCCCCCATGTCCATGGTGGCCTAGATGATGAGTTGCTGTACCCTTGGTGGGTCTGATACATGAGGTTGACCACCTTTCAGCCAAGCCTGGGTTTAGCTCCAGCCTCCACAAATGACTGGAAACACTCAGCCCTCGACTCTGGGTTTAGCTAACTTTGCTCAGCATGATTTCTTCCATTGTCATCCATTCACCTTCAAAGGCTGCAATTTCGTTGTTTCTATAGCTGAGTAGAACTCCATGGTGTATATGCACCAGAGCTTTTGGATCCATTCATCCAGCGAGGGGCATCTGGGTTGGTTCCATAATTCAGTTATTGTAAATTGAGCTGCTCTGAACATGGGTTTTGCTGTGTCGCTGTAATGTGCTGACTCTAACTCCTCTGGGAAAACACCCAGAAGAGGGACAGTTGGGTCATATGGTGGCTCCCGCCCTAATGTTTTGAGGATTCTCCACACTGCTTTCCAGAGCAGCTGGACCAGTCTGCAGCTCCACCAACAGTGTGCTAGTGCTCCCATCTCCCCCCAACCCCTCCAGGATCTGTTATTATTTATATTCTTCATTTCTGCCAATCTGGCTCGAATGAGGTGAAATCTTAATGTAGTTTTTTTTTTAAAGAAAGAGAGAGAGAGTGAGAGAGAGAAAGAAACAATTTTTATTTAGTTTTTCATGCAGCTTTTGTT
>PVKS010053147.1:0-10508 GCA_004027875.1 Aplodontia rufa
TGCTCTGTTTGGAACTTTACCAAGTGTCCTTCACCATCTTGAAATGTCAGTTGCTGTCTCATTGCTCGCAGCACTTTTTCACCAACATAGTACATCCGAATCAGGCTTAATTTGTACCTGGCGATCCCCAGTGATTCTGGGCAAACATTTCATCACTTTGTTATGTCCTGCGTGTTGCCATGCCTCTGCATATAGACAGACAGATTTTATTTCATATTATTTTCTTTTTTCACACTATATTTAAAGCCTTATATGGGATTTTTAAAAGTAATGAGTATAGATTGTGGACACTGTCCATAACATCTATTTAAAGATAGTAAAGGGCAATGAAAAGGGGGGATTTGGTTTAGAATGCTGAGAAATGAAAGATGGGCAAAGTAGGAGGAAAGAGCTTTCTAGGCAGTCCTTCTAAAACTTTAATGTGTTAAGAATCAGTTGGAGATTTTATAAAGTGTGACTACTGATTCAGTGGCTCTGGGGTGAGGTCTGAGGTTCAGCATTTCCAACAAGCCCTCAGCTGATGTTGATGCAGATGCTGCTGGAGCATGGACCACTTTGTAAAGGGAAAAGCAGGTGCAGAGTTATGGATGCTTGGAAGAGAATTTCCTGGAAACAAACTGTAACATGCTATAATCAGATCACAAAGACCCAACGGCTAGTGGTGGGAAATGAGGTTAGAGAGGGAGGTGGTGTCAGAGCATGCAGGACTTTGTGATCTTTTTTTGGCTTTCATTTTAGAGACAATGGTGCACTCTGAATGATTTTAAAACAGCTGTGTGATATTAGATCTCTGCCCACCTGGGATGGTTCTGCTGGATGCAGGAGGGCGGGGTATGAGGACACTTTTACAATTATATTGTCAAGAGATCATGAGGGTTGAACTTAGGAAGCCACAGCAGAAGTGAAACAGTGAAAAGAAGAAGAGGATGAGCTTATTTTTGTTTTTGAGTTACTTACTAAGCTGTGCTGATTGAGTGTGAAGGGTGTAGGTGAAGGAAGATCAAGGATGACATGTAAGTATCTGCTTTATCCCCTGGCTGCAGACTAGTGCCACTGATCAGCAGCATTGACAGAATGAGACATAGGCTTTCAGATGTGTGAATCAAGTTGCCTGTCCTATCAAAACCCAGAAAGATATTCAATTGGGCTAACATGAGGACTTTTATTAAAAGTATTTTTGTTTCACTACAGCAGAAATCACTCGTATAGCAATGTTCATTTGCCAAGCTCCAGTGGATTTTCAGAGGAGTAGAGGAGAAACATGTGCAGTACCAAATCTAGGTCTCTCTCTCTCCTACCCACTCACACAATGCACAGCACCCCCCACCCCAGACTTCTCTTTGCTGTGCTCCCAGTTAACAAATGTTAGCTTGGCAGCAAGTTAGAGAAGGTCCTGTGTCCCCATTCTTTATTTAACTGTACCAAGCTCCATGAACACCATGAGTAGTTTGTCTTCACTGAGTGCTAAGGGTTAGGTCCTTGTCCACAATCTTCAACTATTCTATCTCATTCCATTTTTACAATAACTTCAGGGAGAACTTCATAAATGAGGAGACTAAGACTTACTGAGGTCAGATAATTCAGCTAAGGTCACATGGAAAGAAGAAAAGATGAATTAATCCTGATCCCTTTCATTTCTTTCTCAACAATTCATTTCCTCCTGCCTTTCCCAGTCACCCTGAGGAGTCAGCTGTGCCTCCAACACAGCAGGCTGCTTCACACCTCTGCACTCTGCACACTGAGTGCTTCTGCCTGCTGCCCTCCTGCCTGCTGCCCTCCTGTCTGGGATTCCACCACCAATGTCCTACCTAGTGCTTTGTCAGTGTCCTACCAGGGGTCACCGTGTCTGGGTGACTCTTCCAAGCCTCCTGACTCCGTGCCCTGTGTGCTTTTCCCCTCTTGGTGTCTGCTGCTGCACTGTAACAGGCGTTTCCAGTCCCAGCCTCTCTCCTGGCTGTGGGCTCCTGAAGGGCAGGGGTGTGTTTTTTGAACAAACTGGTTTGCATAGGCATTAATGGGCTCTCTGTAAATGATTGTAAAATGGCACCTGGGAAGCCAGTTTCTATGGATGCTAGCAATGGATTAAAAAGGTGACCTGGAAAATTATAATATTTTTCAAAAAAAAAATACACACACACACAACTTTTTATAAAAACTGGGTTTCACCATATACTCCTTCCTTTCCTGAAATTCCTCACTATTAATATTAGACTTAATTATTTAGATTTAATTTATTGGAAGTCAATACTTAATTTAAAATCTAATTCCTATTAGGGTTTAATAAATAATAACATTTAGTAACTTACCAATGACATGCCAGTATAGAAAACACTTTATTCTTAGCATAATTAATTTTTAAATAAAACCTAATGGAAACGATTCCTCCACACAGAACTCTACACAAAACTCTTGACTAAGTTTCAGTTCTAATCCTCATGCTTGATTCTCTTTGTACTGCCCATGTTCTCTGCTTCCTGTCTCTCTTTTCCTATCATTTCTTTAGTGAAGTTTATTTGAAGGAAATAGGCGTCCTTCAGGATTACAAAAAAGTGGGGGGAAATTAGTACTAACAAGATAATAAAATGTATTTACTGTTAATATACAGGAAGATAAAAGAGGCATGTAAATAAACATATTAGAGTTTGAACATTAAATTCCATTATTCAGTAGCAAGTGTTTAATTTTATCATGAACTAACAAATACTTGAAATATCTAGAATGCAGTCTTCTGACTTTTAATTCAGATGATGCACTAGAGCATTGTACACATTATACACACACACACACTCACACACACACACACACACACACACACACTTGTATTTCCCTAAAACCACTGCCTTAGTTTGGATCATCAGGAAACAATCACTCAGATAAATTCAACTAATACAAGTTTATAGTAAGACCTTGTATCTCAAATTGAAAAGTCATAGCTCAGTGGATTATCTATCTGGTGGTTGGCCAAGAATTATGAGACACAACTGAAACAATGTAGTTTATCCCTCTAAATTGTTGATTATTTTTAAAGAGAGAGGGACAGTGAGAGAGAGAGAGAGAGAGAGAGAGAGAGAAAGAATCAATTTTATTTAGTTTTTTCATTTGACTTTTGTTGCTCCAGCACTTTGTTGTGTACCTGGTGCTGGTGCTGGGGTTTAAACCCAGGTCCTTGCTCATGCCAGGCAAGCACCATAAGTACTGAGTCACCACTCCAGCCCCTAAATTGTTCATTTTAATCAATGGATTGAACATCATTTTATCTAAAAACTAGTGCAGATCTTTTGAGGAAGAGAATGCAAATTTCTCAAGAAATTTTAAGGATCAAAACAATGTGAAATTGCAAAGAAATGTTGAGCTTATGATTAGCTGCTTGGGCTGTGTCCCAGACTGCTAGTAGTACTCATTTTTTTTTTTTTTTTTTGCTTCTTTGACTAAGTGGAAAAGTAGGATGAATGTTGAAGAGGATCCACATAGAAATAAAGACAATTGTAAGAACTGCACAGCAGGTAATATGAGAAATGGAAATACTGTTCAAAGAACAGACTTAGCCAAACATCCAAGGTGATTCTAGCAGCTGAATTTTTTATTTTTTAGAGAGAGGGACAGTGAGAGAGAGAGAGAGAGAGAGAATCAATTTTATTTAGTTTTTCGTGTGGCTTTTGTTGCTCCAACACTTGATTGTGTACATGGTGATGGGGTTTGAACCTGCATCCTCATGCATGCCAGACAAGCAGCGTAGCTGCTGAGCCACCATCTTAGTCCCGGAACTGAATTATTTTGCCATCCTCCTAGCAGCAGAGTGCTTCATCCTCTGCCCTCAGGTAACTATGACAAGGTTCTGTACATCTGCTCCAACAGTTCTTACGTCTACCAGCCAACTATCTTTTCCACTAAATTTCCTTTAGTTTTACTTTCTTAGAGCTTTTGCCTGCTGATTTTAGTATCTAATGTCTTCTCACAACTTCTGTGGCCAACTGTGTATCTTTTGCTTCTAATCCAGCTTCTAAATGACCAAACCAATTTGTGTATTAAAATGTAAATCTGCACAAAAGAGGGCAACTGATTACTTCAGTTAATCACTGTTATTGTTACTTTGATATAGATTTTGTGCCAAGCTGTTCCAGGGAGCACCAGCCACCCCACATGCTGTTTGTCCTTGAGTTCTCCGTCCATTATGACAAGGTAGGATGTCGTGTGGATGCAGTAGCACAGTTTAAAGATTAAGATCATGCCAACTTGTGGATTTACCATGGCCAAATTTTCTCTGCAGATTGGAAGGATGCCTTGGGAATTTCAATTCTTAACTTCTTAAAAACATCACTGAAGTCTGATTCTCTCCAGAAAAATGAATAGCTGAAAACCCAGATAATGCTGTGAAGGTATTGCATCCAAACCCAAATTATGAATAATGTTTTATGGAATTTTAAAAATGGAATCTTTATTAAATGGCATATCCTAAGTAAAGCAGGTGCCCTTCCTTTTGTTTTTCTGTTCTTTAAAAATAATGTTCTGTATTCCAGTTAGAAATGGATGAGTTAAACAGACTTTCATTCCTAGCCTACCATCCCTATGGATTCTTATTAAAGCCTCCCATTTTAGTCCATTGGTGTTGCTATAATAAAATGCCTAAGACTAGGTGACTTGTAAAGAATAGAACTTTTTCTCACAGTTCTGGAGGCTGGAAGTTCAGGACAAAGGCTGGCAGGTTTGGTATTTTCTCTGGCTCTGGTCTCTGCTGAGATGATGGTACCTTGCTGTATACTCTGGAGCAGAGCAAGGCTCTGTTCTCACATGGCATAAAGGATATAAGAGCAAGAGAGAGTGCCCTTCAACTTAGAGCCCTTTCAGTGCTAAACTATTCATGAGGATGGAGACCTCTAATTGCCTCCTAAAAACCAAAACTCTTAATATGTTGCATTGGGGATTTCAATATTACGATATATATTATGCAATATATTTTGATATATTGCAATATATGAATATAACATACTTATATATGTATATATCTATACATATTATTTTCTAAAGCCTTGGTTCATGGCTTATAACATCCTTGTCAAGGTGGATCATAGAAGCTCTAATATTCCCCTGACATTAGTTGGCCATAAGGAAATTCTCTACCTACCTTACCTGACACTAAGTCATAAGACTCTTCTTCAGAGTAGGAGGCCTGAGCCAGGCCCAGGAAGAAGGAAAGCTACTCCGAGAGGCTAAGAAGAATCTGAATTAACACGCCTTACTGGACTTCCTCTTCCAGGGTATCAGTATTCATGTCTAGGCAATGAAGCCTCCATAAGTCCCCCAAAAGACAGGTTTGGAGAGCTTCCTGAGAGCTGAACATGTGGAGGTTCCTGGAAGGTGGTGCACATGGAGGGTACATGAAAGCCCAGTGCCACTTTTCCCACACCTTGCCATATACATGTCTTCCTCTGTATCCTTGTACTATCCCTTATAATAAACCTGTGAATGTAAGCAAGTGCTTCCCTGGTTTCTGTGAGTCATGCAAGAAATTAAACCTGAAGAGGGAGAGTGGGAACCCTAAGTTTTAGCCATTGGTCAGAAGTGCAGTTAAAACATTCGAGGATTTGTGATTGGCATCCAATGTGGGGGGCTAGAATTGGGGACTGAACCCCCAACCTGTGGAGTGTGATGCTACTTCCAGGTAGAGAGTGTCAGAATAAAATTGACTTAGAGGATGACCAGTTGGTGTCCACTGCTACATAAATAATTGCTTGTGCTAGTAGGGAGAAACCGCTACACCTTTTGAAGCCACGGAAATCTCTGTGTTGATTGTGATGTGAGAGTAGAGGGGAAACAGTTGTTTAGTGTTTTTCTTCACAAAAAGGGATTATGTTTCAATGAGAATTTTGGAAGGGACAAAAACATTACATCCATAGCACCTCTCTTGATTGACTGATTAATTGATTGATTGGAATCCTCTTTACAATTTCTCTAATAGGTTTTTTTTTAACCTACTGCTGGAACTCATTATTTTATAAGGGAAATAGCATGTTTCATACAGAGAGCTCTCCAATTCTTAGATAATTATTTCTTACATTAAACCAAAAATAACTTTCCTATAGCTGTTCCAGTGTTCTGTAGGAGAAGTCCATCTCTCCCCTAATATAATAGCCATAAAGTGAGCTATCATTACTCCTGAGTCCTCACTTTGCTAGGTGAAACACAAATTATTTCTCATTAATTCTTCATAGGATGGGGCTTTAAGACACTAAACTATCTCATTACCTTTCATTAGACACTCTCTAGTTTGACAGTGTCTTTAAAAAATAAGTTGTATTTATCAGCTATCACCAAAACAAAATACACGGGGAAATTAATTTATAAAAAGAAAAGGTTTATTTTGACTCCTGGTTTTAGAGATTATGGTCCAAGACCAATCTCATTGATTTTAGTCTTTGTCAAGGTTGGCACATCATGGAAGGGGCATATGGTAGAACAGAACTCTCACCCCATGGAACAGGAAGCAGAAGGAGACAGGAAGAAATAGTTCCCACAGTCCCCTTTGAGGGTGTACCCCCAATGACCTAGGGGTATTCCACTAGGCCCCACCTCCTAAAGATTCCATCACCTCCCAATAGCATCACCCTGGAGTCCAAGCCCTGAACACATGTGGGTCTTTGGAAACATTCAACATCTAAAGTATAGCCTAGGTACTTAAATATGTAAAAATGAATGTGCTTTGCTAATGCAGAAAATGATGGGTTCAACCTTGCCCTCCATCTCTAGTTTTAATTTCTATTAATGCATCCTGAAATTTGTATTTTTTTAAAAAAAGAATATCCCATTTTTGACTCTCATTGAACTTTAAATCTTTTTCAAGTGAACTGCTGTCAATCTAGGGCTTTACTACCTTGTATTTAAGTAGTTGATTCTTTGAACTTAGATGCAAAACTTAACATTTAACCTTATTAAGTTGTATATTGTTAATTTCATGACATCATTCTCCTTTCCAAGGTCTTTGATTTAAGTTTGATTTTTAATATGGCTTATCAGCTTAATTTCCAACTTTCAGTCATTTATAAATTTGATAAGCCTAGTTTATATTGGAATTCACCCAATTCACTGATTAATTTTTAGGAGGGCAAAGAATAATCTTTAACAGTGGTCCTGAAATTCTACTGTGTCAAAGAATTACCTAGAACATTTGTTCTGTTCCTTTTCCTGAAATTTTGACTTAGTAAGTTTGGGATGTGATTCTAGGAATGTGCATATTTAACAAGTACCATATGTGATTCTGCTGCTTTTGGTCCTAAGACACACTTCAGAAATGTCTTCGTAAATTTCCTATAGGTCTAAGTTGACATTGGTGTGTTCCTTAATTTTAATGGAGTTCTACGGTTTTCTATCAAAGTGCTGGATGTAGGATTGATACTCACTGAATGGGTAAGTGAACAAAACAAGGAATAAGGTGGAAGAGGTACTCAGTTACTAACTAACAGCTATATTTTTTCATTTTAACCATACAGCCAATAGGCTTTGTAATTAAATTGTATTATGTCTTTGATGTTCCCAATTAGGAAAAAAAAGAGGTGTATTTTGCTTGACCTATTCTTAATGAATATATGTTGTGTCTTAGTGATCAGTGCTTTCCTTTCTAAGAGCTCACAAATCATGTATTTAATTCTCTGTCTAGAATTTCCTTGAGAATTAAATGGTGTCATATATTAAACGCCAGAGATCTCTCTTTGTGATTTCCTGCTTTACTTTTAAGAAATTTGGGCTCAGGTTTAGTGCTTGACTTATTGGCTCCTCTTCAGGCCCTGTTGGTTGTCTCCATGTTGTAATATGTTTGCAGATAAAAAAGAACCCAGGATACTTCACAAGAAGGCATTTCTTACTTTCCCCTAAATTTATATATACATTTTTTTAAATTTATATTTTTGAAAACTTACAAAACTCACAGAACAACTCAAAAAGTAACAACAACAGTCTTAACCTAGACCAACAACTGTTAGCATTTTGACATATTTGCTAGATTTATTTTTCTTCCTGAACCAATGGATTATCATGTTTTTTTAGTTAGTTTCCTTTCCTCTAGAACAATTTCTTTACACTGTTTTTTGCCTTTCCAGATTGGCACCTGAATTCTCTGAGCATACTTCTTATTTATGTTTGTTTATTCTTTTTGAGTTTGGGCTTTTGAAACATATAAAGCTTTATATATGCAAATAATAAAATTAAAGAGTATTGAAAAGCAAACTTTCTCATTTAGTCCTAAATAGGGATGGGAGTGGCACATAATGGTGCTCACCACTAATTTTCTGGAAACCAGTGAAGCCTGATCCTAAGTAAAGGAGAAAAGAGGAGAAGGCTGAGAAATCTAAGGAAGGTTCAGCAAGGCCATCAGGGATTTCTCCAGGCAAAAATCAGCTATTGGATCAGTTCCCCATCTCCCAAGAAGAGGTCTGCCTGAGTTCCTCTGCCGGCTACGCCCTTAGCCGGAAGCAGCCCATGGGAAGAGTGGCCTGGGCACAAATGCAAAGATGGCTTTTAGATTTCAGCCTCTGGAGCACAGGAGGAGACCTTATGGTGACTCTCAGGGCTGCCTCACTGCAAGGACCCTCTGCATTCTCCAGGTGACCCTTTTCAGAGTGTTTGCAGGGGTATGAAGGTCTGCCTCAGGACATTCTGAAGCTTCCCATCGAGGCTCTGTGAAGATTTCACTGCAGCTCATTCAGCCTCTTGCTCTGCTCAGTTCTGCTTCCTTCCCTTCACTGCCCCATGACTGAATTTGTGAGCACTCCCTAATCAACCTCTGTGCACCCACCTCTAAGTGCTGCTCCCAGCTGTCACTAACTACTAATAGATACAACCCTCACAAGGCTGTGAGGTAGGTGCTATCACACCCCCATTCTATAATGGAAACTGAGGAAACCATGCACAGAAAGTGGCTCCGTGACTGTCCCAAGGTACTCACACAGCTGGTAAGTGGAAAATTCTTGCCTCAAAGGTGGGCATTCTGACTCTCTGCCACTTACAGCACTTCTCGGTGACACAGAGATTGCTGTTAGCACACTCAGTATCATAGTTCTAGCACAATTTCAAAATGCTTTCCTAAGCAAAGGTGTAGAGGAACTTCCTGGAGATTAAGCATAGGAGAGGATTTGTCTTAGTTGTGTAAGAAAGGTATTGTAGATAAAGGCAGTTCTCACCTGACTCTTTGTTTTTCCATGTGGCTTTAGCCCTAACCTGGGGAGTTTGCTTTGCCCTCTAAGCTGCATTCCCCAACGCTCATTTTTTCTCCAGGAACATGATACACCTGCCACTCCCAGTCTGCAAAAGGAAAGAATATATGTAGAACAAAGAATGAAATGAGAGATAAATAGGCTCGTCTTCCCTAACGAGAGCAAGTTCTTGTTCGCTGACCTATTTGAGTGCATGCAACATTCAGAGCTTGTATAATGTAGCTAAATCAGCCTATTTAGTATTGATGCAATCTGCTCTGTTTTCTCCAAGCTCTTTAAGACGTGACTTATCTAGAAATCTGCAGGGCTGCAGTAGGCATCTTTACAGGGGGACTGAAGGAGCTCTCAAGACCATGGCTGCAATTTAGAGTGGGGAAATCTTTCCACTCTGATGAGGCCCTTGTGCCAACAGTCGGATGACCAACTGGCCTTGTTTTCCCCGGGGTTGAAAGCTGTGCCAAAACATGGGACTTTCTTTTCTGAAAATGGGAGAATTCTGGGCACACTGGGACAGTTGGACAATCTACAATGGACACTCCATGACTCAACCCTGTTACATACAGGAAATGTTTGCCCCTCCACTGTAGGTACTTTCTATTATTTAAAAAGGTATTCATATGTTACTTTTTTAAAAGAGAGGGACGGTGAGAGAGAGAGAGAGAGAGAGAGAGAGAGAATCAATTTTATTTAGTTTTTTTTTCATGTGGTTTTTGTTGCTATGACATTTTGTTGCATACGTGGTGCTGGGGTTCATACTCATGTTCTTACACATGCCAGGCAAGCACTGTAACCGGTGAGCCACTGCTCCAGCCCCTCATATGTTATTTTTTTTTTTTTAAGAGAGAAGGACAGTGAGAGAAAGAGAAAGAGACAGAGAGAATCAATTTTTATTGAATTTTCACATATCTTTCATTGCTCTGACACTTAGTTGTGTATGTAGGTGCTGGGTTTGAACCTGTGTACTTGTGCATGCCGGGAAAGTGCTGTAACCACCAAGCCACTGCTCCAGCCCTCATATGTTATTCTTAATGAGAAAATTGTCTACAGGAAATTCAGAAAGAAACAAAGAAATTGAAAGTTACATGTAAGCTTATAATATAATGATTACTATTTAAATCTTTCAACACCTTCCATAAATTTTTTTGTGTGTATATATACATATATCTTATAGATCTAAAATTGTGTAGTACAAACAGTTCTGTACCCTGATTTTCATTTATCATGTATACATTTTCCC
This sequence comes from Aplodontia rufa, assembly GCA_004027875.1. Classification (NCBI taxonomy): domain Eukaryota; kingdom Metazoa; phylum Chordata; class Mammalia; order Rodentia; family Aplodontiidae; genus Aplodontia; species Aplodontia rufa. Next base: position 10,441 of record PVKS010053147.1, read on the forward strand.
AGATCAATGAATATCTTTTAAAAATACCCTTGCTAATATTTGCACAATTTCCATTGAGAATGTACTAT
>PVKS010053148.1:0-10503 GCA_004027875.1 Aplodontia rufa
ATGCTAACAAACCAAACACAAAGAAGCAACACAAACACCAGCAAAACTACCTTTTGCCAGCACAACATAGACAATTAAGGATATCCTCCCAGAGTTCGCAACTCTAAATGACTTCTCCTCTAAGGAACTAATGCTGACCTAGGTACTCAAGCTCTAAGCTACCACAGCTCTCAGCCGTTCCCTCTTCTGTTTTACTTTCTTTTTCTCTATAACATCTAGCACTTACTTACTAACAAATAATTACCTTTATATAGCTTCTTTATAGTCCCCGTACGGGCCACCACTTGACGGTGCTCGACCAGCAAGCCCGCCAACAAAGACCCGAACACACCGGTTGCGCACGAAGAAGTAGTCCTTTATGCAGCAAGTAAGCCAGTATATATATCCAAAACACACCAATCACAAGGCTGTTGCTGGGTGCAGAAATAAGCTCAGGCCAATCAAGGAACAGAAAATGAGGAAGTACAGCTCATGGTAGTCAGATGACTCTCATGCCCGCAAAACCCCGTAGCAGAACCAATGCCCTTTGGCTGAGTGCCAGGCGCCATTTTTGGGAGCGTGTCCGGACCATGACTCCCCACATTCATATATATGTGCACATACATACACACATAAAATTCAGGATGTTATTAAGGAGGAAATATGAGTTAAAGAATAACAAAAATATCTAGCATTTATTGAGGGATTGATATATGCCAGACACTGTCCCAAGTACTTTATATTTATTAATTGTTACCATAATTATTACCCTATCTATAATATTTGTAATATCATGATTACCATTTTACAGATGAAAAACAGGTACAGAAGGTTTGAGAAAATTCTCTAAGGTCACTTAAGTTTAGTATTAAAAGAATGATTTGAATACAGGTGCTTTGACACTAGAACCTATTCTCTTAACCCCCAATTATACCACATATCTCATTTATGAAGGTAAAGCCCCACACTTTATTTATTAGTACACATCAGATTTGTTTTACTTCATAGAGAATGATGTGGAGAAATGTGTACCAAACAAACAATGGTTACTTTAGGCTAAGGAAATGAACTAGTGTGGGCCAAGAAGGACTTTTGCTCATCCACATGATTTTAATTTTTTTAAAGAGAGAGGGAGAGAAAAAGTTTCTTTTTTCATCTGGTTTTTGCTTTTTTCTTTATTTTATTCATTTACTTTTTGTGTGTGTATGTGGTACTGCTAATCAAACCTGGGTCCTTGCACATGCCAGGCAAGTGCTCTACTACTGAGCCACCTCTCCAGCCCCTGATTTCAATTTTTAATAAGAAGAATATTTTTCTGTAATTTAAAATATTTTAGGAGAAATTAATAGGTTCTGCTTCTGATAATGGCCAATAAGCTCAATTTTCTTGAAGGACCTGGAAAGCAACTGAAAGCAGGAAGATTCTAGAGGTGAATTAATAGCTGAGCAAAGATGAACTTTCCTAGCTTCTTGTCTAGGGGCAGGTATTAGTCTGTGCAATGGAACTAGCTAACACTCTGATAGAAAACTGACAGTTTTTTCCATATTGAGTAACAAAAGGATAGAATGTTGGCTAACCACAGACACTAGGAAGGAAGGGGGATTTTCAGAAAGTAAAACAGCAAGGGAGAAGAGACATGAATTCTACATGTGAATTCTTCCCAAATCTCTGGTTAATCTATGAATTTCAAACATGCAGAAAGAGCACTAAGCAGTTCAGCTAAGTGTAGAAGAATTGATCTGATAGCAAATCAATTGGCATTTTTGCTTTTAGTCAAACCAATTTAGTTTCCTGTGGAAATAAAATTATTGATGCTCTTCAAAGGAATATAACATTACCCAGAGTTTCATCAACACAATAGTTACAATGTCCAGATTACAATTCAAAATTATGCAAAAATAATAAGAAAAACTATATGAAGCAGCAGAAAAGAAACATTCAAAAAATGTCATCTCTGAAATGCCCCATGTTGGAATTAGCAGGCAAGGGCTTTTAAGCTTTTGTCATTATTATGCTCAAAGAAGAAAATATGCATAAAATGAATGTAAAGATTGGAAATGTCAGCAGAGAAATAAAAATTATAAAAATGAAACATAAAAATTCTAAAATAGAAAAATGCAATATCTTAAATAGAAATTTTAACTAGGTTTAATAGAAGAATGTACATGACAAAGGAAGGAGCCTGAATTCTGAAATAGATTCATAACTACTACATACTATTCAACCTGATTAAAAAGTGGCAGGGGCCTCAGGGACAAATTGGGCAATATCAAAGTTCTAATCCACGTGTAATTCGAATGCCAGAAAGAAAGGGAGATAAATTGAAGTGGGGATAAAACATTTTGAAAAAATAATGTACAAAGACAATTCAATTTTTTGTAAAAATACATAAATTTACAGATTGAACAGACCCAGTGAACCCCAAAAATGATTTTTAATGTAATTAAATCATAGTTAAACTGATGAAAGTCAAAGATAGAGAGAAAAGATATACTATACAGAGAAGCTATGGTTTAAACAACCTAGAAACAATGAAGATGTTAGAATTAGAAGACAGTGGAATAATATCTTTAAGAGAAAAACAACTCTCAACTGGGAATTTTATATCGAGAGAAATTCATTAACATATTGAGAGAAATTCTTCATTAACAAGAAAACTGAAATGAAAACAGTTTTACATACAGAGAAACAAATGGACATCATTATCTCCATCAGTTCTGTAGTATAAAAATGATTTTTAAAAAGGTAATCAGGGCTAGAGTGGTGACTCTGTGGTTATGGCGCTTGCCCAGCATGCGTGACTATGCAAGTTCGAACCCCAGCACCATATACAAATTGAAGTCTCAGACCAACAAAAGCCACAAGAAAAACTAAATAAAATTGATTCCCTCTTTCTCTCTCTCCTTCTCTTTTTTTATTCTTTTATACATATATATGTATTTTATTAGTGTATTACAGTTTTACATAATGATAGGATTAGTTGTCACATATTCCTAAATGCACACAAATCAGCAATACAATATTTCCAAAATCCCCCCTACAACTCTCTACCTCCCTCCTCCTGTCCCCCTTGCCTTTATTTTGGGTCCTATATTGTTCCTAAAAAACCCAAATATACTGACATAATTATTATCCCTATGAAGAACATATATATCACTACAGTGTATACAGTGACATTTGTAACTATTTGGAATGGACCTTGATTTATCTCAGTTACAACATTTCCCCATCTCTTCCCTTCCTATCATCCCTTACTATTCTTCAAAATATTTGACAGTGGGATTAAATATTTACATTTCTGTACAGGTATGCAGCATAGTTTGCTCAAATATCCTATGAAGTATCTTGCAACTGTATCTCATAAAAGTTAACATTTTGCATTTTTGTTCCACTGATCCAATCCATGAGTTTGTCTACTTTACTCCTGAGCCTGAGTTTAGGTCCAGCCTCCACAAATGAGGGATACCATTCAGCCCTTGTCTCTCTGAGTTTGGCTAGCTTCGCTCAGCATGATTTCTTCCAATGTCATCCATTTACCTTTGATAGATGCAGTATCATTGCTTTTAATAGCTGAGTAGAACTCCACTGTATATATATATATATGCCAGAGCTTTTGGATCTATTCATCCAGTGAGGGGCATCTGGGTGGGTTCCATAATTTAGCTACTGTAAATTGAGCTGCTATGAACATGGATTTTGCTGTGTTACTATAATGTGCTGATTCTAACTCCTCTGGGAAAATACCCAGAAGAGGGATAGCTGGATCAGAGGGTGAATCCAAACCTAATTTTTTGAGGAGACGCCACCCTGCTTTCCAGAGCAGCTGAAACAGTCTGCAATTCCATCAACAGTGTGCTGGTGTTCCTATCTCCCCGCAACCCCTCCAGCATTTGTTACTGTTTGTATTCTTCATCTTTGCCAGTCTGACTGGAGTCAGGTGAAATTTTTTTTTTTTTAATAAAGACAGAGGGACAGTGAGAGAGACAGAGAAAAAGAGAAATAACTTCATTTAGTTTTTCACATGGCCTTAGTTGCTCCAACACTCAGTTGTGTACATGGTGCTGGGGTTTGAACCCTGGTCCTCGTGCTTGCCAGGTAAATGCCGAAACCACTGAGGCACCGCTCCAGTCCCGGGGTGAAATCTTAAGGTAGTTTTGATTTGCATTTCTCTGGTTGCTAGTGACTTAAAACACTTTCTCACGTATTCATTGGCTTGCTCAAAGTGCTCTGTTGAGAAGTTTCTGTTTAGCTCTCTGGCCCATTTATTGATTGGATTGTTTGTGTTTTTGTTACTGAGTTTTTTGAGTTCTATGTAAACTTTGGATATTAGTCCCCTGTCAGAGGGATCACAGGCCATGATTCTCTCCCATGTTGTAGGTTGTCTCTTGACTATTTTGATTATTTTCTTGGCTGTACAGAAACTTTTTAGTTTAATGGCATCCCACTCCTTAATTTTAGACTGTAATTCTTTCACTTTAGGATCCTTGTTTAGGAAGTCATTACCAACTCCCATATGCTGGAGTGTTGGTCCTGATTTTTCTTCTAGCAGTTGGATGGTAGCTGGTTTAATTCCTAATTCCTGATCCATTTAGATTTGATTTTTTGCAAGGTGAGAGACAAGGATCTAATTTCAATTTTCTGCAAGTGGCTGTCCAGTTTGTCCAGTACCATTAGTTGAATAGGCTGTCTCTTCTCCATGTTATATTTTGACCCCCTTTGTCAAAGATGAGATGTTTAAAGATTTGTGAATTTCAGAGTCTTCTATTCTATTCCATTGGTCTTCATTCCTATTTTGATACCAATACCATGCTGTTTTAAATACTACAGCTCTATAGTGTAATTTTAGATCTGGTATTGCAAAATCACCTGTTTTATCTTTCTTGATTCGTAATGTTTTGGCTATTCTGTGTTTCTTGTTGTTCCATATCAATTTGAGAATTGCTTTTTCTATATCTTCAAAGAATGACATTGGAATCTTGATGGGGATTGCATGGAATCTGTATAATGCTTTTGGCAGAATGGCCATTTTAATTATGTTAATTCTGCCTAACCAAGAGCATGGAATACTTTTCCATCTCCTCAGGTCTTCTGCAATTTCTGTTTTCAGTGTTCGACAATTTTTATTGTACAGGTCTTTTACTTCTCTTGTTAGATTAATTCCCAAGTATTTTATTCTTTTAGAGGATATTGTGAATGGGAGCAATTTCCTAATTTCTTCTTCTTCCCTATTATTGTTGGTGTATAGGAAAGCTATTGATTTGTGGGTATTGATCTTGTAGCCTGCTACTTTGTTAAATCAGTTTATTAGCTCTTGAAGTTTTCTGGTGGAGTTTTTTGGATCTTCCAGATAAAGGATCATGTCATCAGCAAAAAGAGATAGTTTGTCTTCCTCCCTTCCTATTCTTTTTCTTTTTTATTAGAAGTATATAGAGATACAATTGAGGGGGAAACATTATCAAACCAAAAGTAATCAATGTGTATATACTTTGTTATCCAGGGGTAATGCCAAAACATGGATGACCACCTTGGGTTTCACCTGTTGCAGTTTTCCCCAGAAGAACTCATGCATTAAATGGGTATCTTGTGGAGGAATGACATCGGCTTCTGGGATGGTTCCCCCATATTCCCTCTTGCCAGTCTCCTAGGAGTTCTTCATACACCCTCCCCCCTCCCCATCCCCCTCCCTACACCTCCAAGTATCCTAGGGAGCCATCCCCCTATTACTCTGAGAGTCATACAATTTGAAGTATTGTTAGGTTAGCCATCTACCCTACTGCTTCCCCATGTATTCTAGCATCCACAGATGAGAGAAACCATTTGGCCCTTGAGTCTCTGAGATTGGGATGCTTCACTTAGCATAATTCTTTCCATCTCCATCCATTTGACTTCGAAAGCTATAATATCGTCTTCTCTAATGGCCAAGTAGTATTCCATTGTATATATGTACCAAAGTTTTTGTATCCACTCGTCAAGTGAGGGGCATCTGGGTTGGTTCCATAGTCTAGCTATAGTAAATTGAGCTGCTATAAACATTGAGGAAGCCACATCACTATAATATGCTGATTCTAACTCTTTTGGGAAAATACCCAGGAGTAGGATAGCTGGGTCGTAAGGTTATTCCATCCTTAATTTTTTGAGGATTCTCCACACTGCTTTCTATACTGGCTGAACCAGTTTGCAGTCCCACTAGCAGTGTAACAGTGTTCCTCTTTTCCCACAGCCCCTCTAGCATCTGTTGTTGTTTGTATTCTTCATTTTTGCCACTCTAACAGGAGTGAGGTGGTATCTCATTGAAGTTTTGATTTGCATTTCCCTTATAGCTTATGATGTAGAGCATTTTCTCATATATTTATGGGCTTTCTGGACTTCTGCCTTCCTATGCTTATCCCTTTGATTTCTTCCTCTTGCCTGATTGCTCCAGCCAGGGTCTTGAGGTCTACATTGAATAAAAGTGGTGAAAGCGGGCAGCCTTTTCCTGTTCCTGAGTTCAGCGGAAATGTTTCAACCTTTCTCCATTTAGTACTATACTAGCTGTGGGTTTGGCATATATGGACTTTACATAGTTATGTTCCTTTGATCTCTATTTTCTCTAGAGTTTTGAGCATAAATGGATGCTGGATTTTATCGAAGGTCTTTAATGCATCTTTTGAGATGATCTTATGGTTTTTGCACTAATTCTGTTAAAGTGATGAATCACATTTACTGATTTGAATATGTTGAACCAGCTTTGCATACCTAGAATGAAGCCCACTTGATCATGATGAATTATTTTCTTGATGTGTTTTTAAATGTGGTTTTTGAGAAACTTACTAAGGATTTTTGCATTGATATTCATGAGGGATATTAGTCTGTAGTTTCCTTTTCTCGATGTGTCTTTCTTAGGTTTTGGTATCAGAGTTATGGTTGCTTCATAAAAAGTGTTTGGGAGAGTTCTCTCTTTTTCAATTTCTTGGGATAACTTAATAAGGAGAGGTGTTAGCTCTTCTTCAAAGGTGTGGTAAAACTCTGCAGAGAATCCATAAGGTCCTTGGCATTTATTCTTTGGAAGACATTTAATTGCTCTATGGATTTTGGTGCCTTTTATTTGGCTGTTTAGGATTTCAATGTCATCGTGTGTCAATTTGGGGATATTGTATGTGACTAGAAATTTGTCCATGTCATCCAGATTATCTGATTTAAAGGAGTATAATTTTTCAAAAATATGTTCTGATAATCTATTTAATTTCAAGGGTGTCAGTGGTGATCACCCCCTTTTCATTGGTGATTTTATTATCTTTGATTCTTTTTCTTTTAGTTAGAATACGTAGGGGTCTGTCATTTTTTTTTTTATTTATTTTTTTTAAGAATCAGCTCATTGTTTCATCAATTCTTTTTACTGATTTTGTTCTCTATTTCATTGATTTCAGTTTTGATCTTAATTATTTCCTGTCTTGTGCTGGCTTTGGGATTATACTGCTCTTCCTTTTGTAGAGATTTGATTTGGAGCATAAGCTTATTTGTTAGGGATCTCTCCTGATTCTTAATGTGGACACTCAGTGCAATAAATTTTCCCCTTAAGAATGATTTCATGCTGTCCCAGAGGTTTCAATATATTGTGTTTTCATTCTCATTCTCTTCCAAGAATTCCTTAATTACTGTTTTCATGTCTTCTTGGATCCATTCTTCATTTAACATGGGTTTTATTCAATCTCCACATATATGTGTGTTTTGTGCCATGGTTTTTGCTATTAATTATTAGGGTCATGGTATCATGGTCTGATAGGATACATGGAATAATATGTACTTTTTATATTTGCTGAGATTTCCTTTGTGAACTAGTATATGACCTATCTCAGAGAAGGATCCATGTGCTGCTGAGAAGAAGGTATACTCTGCCAATTTGGGGTGGAATATTCCATAGACGTCTGTTAAGTCTGTTTGATTTATGGTGTTGTTTTGACTGGATATCTCTTTATTGTTTCTTTGCTTTGATGATCTATTGGTGATAGAGTGTTAAAGTCTCCCAGTGCTATTGTGTTGAGGTCCACAAGTGGTTTTATATCTTGGAGTATTTTTTCCACACATTTGGGAGCATTGATGTTTGGAGAATATATATTTACTATGACTATTTCTTCCTGTTGTCCATTTACTAAGATGTAATGGCCTTCTTTATGTCTTTTGATGAATTTATGTTTGAAATCCACTTTGTCAGATATAAGAATTGCAACTCCAGTTTACTTTCTTGGGCCATATGCCTGGTAGATTTTGTTCCATCCTTTCACCCTTAATCTGCAGGGGTCATTGGCTGTAAAATGGGTTTCCTGTAAGTAGTATATTGTTGGATTTTGTTTTTTGATCCAATCTGCTAGTCTGTGTCTTTTGATTGGTGCATTGAAACCATTCACATTCAGTATTAGAATTGTTATGTGGTTGTGGTTTATATTCATTGTGTTTTGTTAGTAAATTCTGTGCTTAGTTGTCTGTTGATAGCCTGTACCTTCATTGAATTTCCTCTGATTGTGAGTTTTGAGGAATATTAGCTTGTACTTGTATCTGGAGTTTATCTTTGAGAATTCTTTGTAATGCCAGTTTTCTGTTCACGAACCCTGCAAGTTTGTTCTTATCATGAAAAGTTCTTATTTCCCCCTCAAATTTGAAACTGAGTTTTACTGGGTATAGTATTCTTGGCTGCATGTTGTGTTCATTCAGCCATTGAAAGATCTCCTTCCAAGAGCTTCTCACTTCCAGAGTCTGAACTGACAAGTCAGATGTGATTCTGGTTGGTTTGCCTCTGAATGTGATTTGGATATTTTCCCTTGCCACTTTCAATATTCTGTCCTGGATTTTCCTGTTGTACATTTTGAATATGATGTGTCTTGGTGAGCTTCTCATTTGATTAGGCCTATTGGGTGTCCTATAAGCTTCCTGGATGAGTACATCTGACTCTATTTTTATATGGGCAAAATTTTCTTTAGCAATATCCTTGAGAATGTTCCATATCTAATTGCTTCTTGGCCTTTTGGCTAAGATCAAGTGAGAATGTTCCATATCCCATCCGTTTGTATTTAGATTTCTTCCTGTATCCCAATTACTCTTAAATTGTTTGTTCTCATTTCATCCCAGGCACTTTTAAAATTCTGCTTGTGTTCTGTGAGGTTTTATTTTTTCTTTTTTGTCATCCATGCACTCTAGCTTGCTCAGCATGTCCACATTGTCAGAAGTTCTTTCTTCAAGAGCTGAGGTTCTGTTTTCTATAGAAGTTAGTCTATTATCAAATTCTTCCATGGTTCCTGCATATTTTAGCTCTGTTACTTCCTTTTTGAGTATGTGTGTTTCTTTGATAATAGAGTTTTTCATCTCTTGAGTTTTCTCACTTAGTCCCTTCATTATATCTTCTTTTACCTCATTCATTGTTCCTTTAAGTAATCATTATTGATAATATTTTCAAGGTTTTCATCTTGACCCCTATCCGTGGTACACTTTTCGGGCAAGTTTTGGGTTTGAGGTGAATCTCTACTTGTTTGATTCTTCATTTTGAAGAACTTCTTGGAGATCTCTGAATTGAGATTTCCTGAGGGGAAGGTAGGCAGTTCTCCAGATGGATTTTCCTTGCAAGTCAAAGGGTCAGATCAGCCATCAACTCTTTGATAATCACCTTCCTCCAGATGCTGTTTCTGCCTGGGTCCTCGTGTTGCTCTACCTTTTGGTTCCAGGCTCAAGGTTCCAAATCTGAACCTATGAAAATGGAAACCTACATTCCAACAGGACTCAAACAGGCTCCAATAGGAACACAGGGCATAGGTAGGTGGGATTGCTCCAGGCAGGCAACCTCCCCTGGTTGGTCCTGAGCAGGGCTGCTTTGGATGGTGGTCCTACCAGTGGTGTCCTGAGCTCCTTCAAGTGTGACTCTAAACAGGCCCCAACTGGAACGTGGGGTGTCAGGTAGGTGGGGCTGCTCCAGGCAGGAAACCTCCCCTGGTTGGTCCTGAGCAGGGCTGCTCCAGACAGGAGTCCTACCAGTGGTGTCCTGAGCACCTTCCAGTGGGACCCATTTCCCTCTCTCTTAAAATAAATAAATAAATAAAAAGATAATCAAAACAAAAAGAAATTGTACAAGATGCGAGCCAAAATTTTCAGGAATAAATGAACAGTATCAGATATGGTAAATATCCAGTAAGTATAAAAAATATTTTCTCTTAATTTTCTTAAAATAAGCCAGATAGAATGGAGGCAGAGGCAAGAGGACTGTACATTTGAGGTCAGCCTGAACAACTTAGCAAGACACTATCTCAAAATTAAAAAAATTAAAAGCCATGAAAATAGAAAAGAGATCAGTGGAGTAGAGGAAGAGAATTTTAGGGCAAGGAAGAGGGACAAGAAAAGAGCAGAAGAATGAATTGAACCAAGCATTTCTGTGTACATACTTGAATGTAATATAGTGAATCTCACCTTTCTTTATATCCACATGCAGTAATCAGAAAACACTATAAATAAATAGAAGAAACAATAATACTGTAAAGGGAACAGGGAGAGCAAGAGTGAGGA
>PVKS010053149.1:0-10502 GCA_004027875.1 Aplodontia rufa
CCCCACCGACCTTTATTCTCTCCCTCCTTCCCGACCGCGTCCCAGCCTGGAGGCTGTGCCCCCGGGTGGTGTGAAATGAGGATGGAGTAGAAGTGCGGGAAAGGGTTGTCACCCCCAACTGGGTGCCATCTTCTTCACATCCCTCCAAACGAAAGAGGGCAGGATAAATCACCATGGTGAACCCCCTTCATAATGGGAAAGAGCACTCTTCTGGACTCACGATGGGAAGGAAAGGTGTGCGAGATCCGCTAGGGACCGATCTGAAACCCATCCAGCCCCGAGCCTGCGTCGCTCAACAGGAAGAGTGGGGCCGAGTAACTCTTAGAGGTCAAGTTGGACACACCCCCTGGGAACAGGGTGCCAGGGAGCGGAACACCGGCCTTGGCGGAGCAACACTTCCCCTCTGACCTTTCCTCTCTCTACTCTTCCCAACCCCGTCCCAGCCCCGGAGGCTGTGTCCCAGGGTGGATTGGAACAGAGGATGGAGAACAAGTGCGGGAAAGGTTCGTCACTGCCCACTGGGTGCCGGCTTCACCCCTCCCCTCCAAGCCGGAGAGGGCAGGAGCAACCACCACGATGTACCCTACCTTGTAATTGGAATGAGCACCCTCCTCCCCCCGCGAGGTGAAGGAAAGTCGCGTGAGACCCGCCAGGGCCTGACCTCCATCCCCACCCCATTCCCTGCCTGTCGGGTGCGGGCATGAAGTGAGGGGCCAAGTGAGGCTCAGAGGTCCTGGTGGACACGCCCCCTGGGAAAAAGGCGCCTTGCAGCGGCCCCCTGGGCTTCGCATAGCAATCCTTCCCCACCCGATCTTTCTTCTCTCTCTCCCATTCCCGACCCCGTCCCAGCCCCGGAGGCTGTGCACCTGGGCGGAATGTTAAAGAAGATGGAGAAGAAGTGCAGGAAAAGGTCGTCACCCCCAACCGGGTGCTGACTTCTTCACACCCCTCCAAACCAAGGAGGGAAGGATTAATCACCAAGGTGACCCCACCTTCATAACGGGAACGAGCACTCACCTGCCATGCGATGAGACGAAAAAGTGTGTGGTACCCGCCAGTGACAGACCTCTCCCCCCACCCCGCAAACCTATGGGAGGCTCCCAGCAGGAAGAAAGGGGCCAAGTGACTCTCGGAGGTCAGGTTGGACATGCCACATGAGAACAGAGTGCCACGGAGAGGCTCCCCGGCCTTGGTGGAGCAATCCTTCCCCACTGACCTTTCCTCTCTCTCTCCCCTTCCCAACCCCCTCCAAGCCCCGGAGGCTGTGCCCAGGGCTGAGTGAAAAGAGGGTGGAGTAGAATTGCAGGGAAAGTGTCGTCACCCCCCACCACTTACCGGCATCTCCCCACGCGTCCAAGCCAACAATGGCAGGATCAACCACCACGGCGACCCCCCCTTCATAAAGGGAAAGAGCAAACTCCTGCCTCCATGATGGGAAGGAAAGGATGCGCGACCCGCCAGTGGCCGACCTACCCCCCACCCTGACCATGCCGGGCGAGAGATAGCAGGAAGAGAGGGGCCAAGTGATTCTCGGAGGTCCCCATGGACACTCCCCTGGGTACCGGGTGCCACGGAGCGGCACCCCGGGCTTGGCGGAGAAACCCTTCCACACCAACCTTTCCTCTCTCTCTCCCCTACCCGACCCCGTCCCAGCCCCGTAGGCTGTGCCCCAGTGTGGATTGGAAAAGAGGATGGAGAACAAGTGCGGGAAGGATCGTCACCGCCCACCTGCTGCCAGATTCTCCTCGCCCCTCCAAGCCAAAGAGCACAGGATCAACCACCACGGCGACCCCCCATTTTCTAACGGGAAAGAGCACTCTGCTGCTTCCGCGACAGGAAAGAAAGGCACGCGAGACCCGCCAGGGATCGATCTCACCACCAAACCGTCCCCTGTCAGGCTGCGCCAACAGGAAGAGACGGGCAAAGTGATGCTGGGAGGTCCCGATGGACACTTCCCCTGGGAACAGGGCCCCTTCAAGGGGCACCCCGGGCTTGGTGGAGCAACGCTTCCCGACAGACCTTTTCTCTCTCTCTCCCTTTCCTGACCCCGTCTCAGCCCTGGAAGCCATGCCCCAGGGCGGAGTGAAAAAAGTTTGTAGTAGAAGTGCAGGAAAGGGTCGTCACCTCCCACCGGCTGCCGGCTTCTACCCACCCCTTCAAGAGCAGGAGGGCAGGATCAAGTACCATGGCCTTCTCCTTCTTCCTAAGGGGAACAAACTCTCCTGCCCCCTCGAAGGGAAGAAAAGGCGTGAGAGAACCGCTAGGTTCGGACCTCTCCCATCAACCCTTCCCCGGCCGGGGGTGCGTTTAGCAGGAAGAGGGGGGTCAAGCGACGTTCAGAGGTCCTGGTGCACAAGCCCCTTGGGAACAAGGCGCCCCAGAGCGGGCCCCTGACCTTTGCGAAGCAACCCTTCCCCACCGACCTTTCCTCTCTCTCTCCCATTCCCGAACCCATCCTAGCATCTGAGACTGTGCCCCCGGGCGGAGTGGAAAAGAGGATGGAGAAGAAGTGCAAGAAAGCGTCGTCAACACCCTCAGAGTGCCGGCTTCACCCTGCCGTTCGAAGTCGAAGAGTGCAGGAGCAATCAACACGGCGACGCCCCATTTTGTAAAGGGAATGCGCACCCTCCTCCCCCCCGCGTTGGGAAGGAAAGTCACGCGAGACCTGACAGGGCCCGATTTCCATCCCCACCCAATCCCCTGCCGGTCGGCGGCGGGCAGGAAGAGAGGGGCAAAACGAAGCTCGGAGGTCCTGGTGGACATGTCCCCTGAGAACAGGGCACCGCTGAGCGCATCTAGGGCTTGGTGGACCAACCCTTCCCCACCGACCTTTCCTCCCTCTCTCCCCTTCCCAGCCCCGGAGGCTGTGCCCCAGGGCTGAATGAAAAGAAGATGGAGCAGAATTGCGGGAATAAGTCGTCACCCCCCACCGGGTGCCGGTTTCTTCACACCCCTCCAAATCAACGAGAGCAGGATCAATCACCATGGTGACACCCCCTTCATAACTGGAACCAGCACCATCCTGCCACCGTGTCGGGAACGAAAGGCGTGAAAGAGTCGCCAGGAACCGACCACCCCCCCAAACTCGGCAACCCGCCGGGCTGCGCCCAGCAAGAAGAGAGGGGCCAAGTGACTCTCGGAGATGAATTTGTACAAACACCCTGGGAACAGGGTGCAAGGGAGCGGCACACCGGCCTTTGCGGAGCAACACTTTCCCACCAAACTTTCCTCTCTCTCTCCCCTTCAGGACACCTCCCAGCCCTGGAGGCTGTATCCACGGACGGAGTGGAAAAGAGGATGAAGAAAAAGTGCTAGAACAGGTCATCACCACCCACAGGGTGCCGACTTCTCCTTGCCCCTCCAGGCCGAAGAGGGGAGGATCAAACACCATGGCGACCCCCACTTCGTAACAGGAATGAGCAGCCTCCTCTCACGATGACAGAAAGGAAAGGCGTGGGAGACTCCCCAGGGAACGACCTTCCAGCCCAACGCGCCCCTCGCCGGGCGGCAGACAGCAGAAAAAGAGGGACCAAGTGACTCTCGGAGGTCACGTTAGACACGCCCCCTAGGAACAGGGCGCCAGGGAGCGGTACCCTGGGCTTGGTGGAGCAACACTTCCCCCATGAACTTTCTTCTTTCTCTCCCCTTCCCGACCCCGTCCCAGCCCCTGAGGCTGTGCCCAAGGGCTTTGTGAAAAGAGGATGGAGGAGAAGTGCAGGGAACGTGTCGTCATCCCCAACCAGGTGCCTAGTCTCCCCTCGTCTCCAATCCAACGAGGGCAGGATCAACAACCCGGCAAACCCCTATTAGTAACAGAAAAGAGCACCCACCTGCCCCCACGATTGGAAGGAGAGCAGTGCGAGTCCGGCCAGAAACCAGCCTCCCCCATACCCCAACCCATGCCCAGCGATGGATAGCAGGAAGAGAGGGGCCAAGTGACTCTCAGAGGTCACGTTGGACACTCCCACTGGGAACAGGGTGCCAGGGAATGGCACCCTGTGCTTGGCAGAGCAATAATTCCCCACCCACCTTTCCTCTCTCTCTCCCCTTCCTGACACCTCCCAGCCCAGGAGGCTGTGCACACAGACTGTGTGGAAAACAGGATGGAGATGAAGTGTGGGAAAGGGTCGTCACCGACCACAGGGTGCGGGCTTCTCCCTGCCCCTCCAAGCCGAGGAGGGCAGGATCAACCACCATGACGACCCCCAGCTTCGTAACAGGAACCAGCACCCTCCTGCCCCCGCGACGGAAAGGCCCGGAATACCCGCCAGGGACCAAACTTTCCCCACACACCACCCCCTGCCAGGTGGCGCCACCAGGAAGAGAGGAGCAAAGCAATGTTAGGAGGTCCAATTGGACACGCCCCCTGGGAAAAGTGCGTATCTGAGCACATGCGGGCTTGGTGGAGAAGCCCTTCCCCACCGACCTTTACTTTCTCTCTTACCTTCCCGACTGCGTCCTAGCCCTTGAGGCTGTGCCCCCGGGCGGAGTAGAAAAGAGGATGGAGAAGAAGTGCAGAAAAGGGTCGTCACCGCCCACCGGGTGTCGGCTTCCCCCCGCCCCTCCATGCTGTGGAGTGCAGGGTCAAAATCCACTGCAACACCACACTTCCTAACAGGAATGAGCAGCCTCCTCCCCCTGCGACATAAAGGAAATGCATGGGAGTCCTGCCAGGGACTGACCTCCCAGCCCAACCCACCCCATCCCGGGCAGCAGACAGCAGGAAAAGAGGGACCAAGTGACTCTCGGCGGTCACGTTAAACAAGCCCACTAGGAACAGGGCGCCATGGAGCGGCACCCCGGGCTTGGCGGAGCAACACTTCCCCACCAAACTTTCCTCTTACTCTCCCCTTCAGTACTCCATCCCAGCCCCGGAGACCGTGCCCTTAGTGGATTGAAAAAGAGGATGGAGAACAAGTGCATTAAAGGGTCGTCGCCGCCCACCAGCTTCCGGATTCTCCTTGCCCCTCCAAGCCAAAGAGGACAGGATCATCCAAAGCGGAGACTCCCAAATTTGTAACAGGAAAGAGCACACTCCTGCCTCCGCGATGGGAAAGAAAGGCACAGGAGACCCGCAAGGGACCTATCTCCCAACCCGCAAAATGCCCCCTGTCTGGCGGCGCCAATAGTAAGATATGGGCAAAGCAATGCTGGGAGATCCCGGTGGACACATCACATGGGAACAGGGCCCCTTCAAGCGGCACCCCGGGCTTGGCGGAGCAACGCTCCTCCACAGACCTTTTCTCTCTTTCTCCCCTTTCCAACCCCATCTCAGCCCTGGAAGCCAAGCCTCCAGGCGGAGTGAAAAGAAGATGTAGTAGAAGTACAGGAAAGGTTAGTCACCTCTCACCGGCTGCCGGCTTCTACCCACCCCTCCAAGACCAGTAGGGAAGGATCCACAACCATGGTGATCCCCCTATTCATAAGGGGAACGAACACCCTCCTGCCCCCGCGAAAGGGAAAAAAAGGTGTGAGAGAACCGCTAGGTTCCGACCTCCCCCATCAACCCTTCCCCGGCCGGGGGGGATTCAGGAGGAAGAGAGGGGTCAAACGACGTTTGGAGGTCCAGGTGCACAAGCCCCCTGGGAAAAAGGCGCCGCAGAGCGGCCCCCCGAGCTTGGCGAAGCAACCCTTCCCAACCGAACTTTCCTCTCTCTTTCCCATTCCCGACCCCGTCACAGCCTCTGACACTAAGCTCCCGGACGGAGTGGAAAAGAGGATGGAGAAGAAGTGTGAGGTAGGGTCGTCACCACCCACAGGGTGCCGGCTTCAACCCGCCCCTTGAAGCCGAAGAGGGCTGGAGCAACCACACGGCGACACCCCACTCTGTAACGGGAATGAGCACCCTCCTCCTACCGCGTTGGGAAGGAAAGTCACGCGAGACCTGACAGGGCCAGGGTTCCATCCCCTCCCAATCCCCTGCCGGTCGGCGGCGGGCAGGAAGAGAGGGGCAAAACGAGGCTCGGATGTCCTGGTGAACATACCCCCTGGGAACAGGGCACTGCTGAGTGCATCCAGGGCTTGGTGGAGCCACACTTCTCCACCTACCTTCCCTCTGTCTCTTCCCTTCCCAGCCCCGGAGGCTGTACCCCAGGGCTGAGTGAAAAGAGGATGGTGTAGAAGTGCGGAAATAAGTCGTCACCCCCTACCGGGTGCCGGTTTCTTCACACCCCTCCAAACCAATGAGGGCAGGATCAATCAACATGTTGACACCCCCTTCATAACTAGAAGGAGCACCATCCTGCCACCGCGATGGGAAGGAAAGTCGTGCAATACCCGCCAGTGACCGACCACCCCCCAATCCGGCAACCTGCCGGGTGGCGCCCAGCAGGAAGAGAGGGGCCAAGTGACTCTGGTAGGTGAAGTTGGACAAGCCCCCTGGGAACAGGGTGGCAGGGAGCGGCACCCTGGGCTTGGCGGAGCAATACTTCCCCACCGAACTTTCCTCTTTCTCTCCCCTTCCCGACCTCATCCCAGCCCCAGAGGCTGTGCCCTGGGGTGGATTGGAATAGAGGATGGAGATCAAATGCGGAAAAGGGTTGTCACCGCCCACCGACTGTCGGATTCTCCTTGCCCCTCCAAGACGAAGAGGGCAGGATCAACCACCACGGAGACCCCCAAATTTATAAGGGGAAAGAGCACTACTGCCCCTGCGATGGGAAAGAAAGGCACGCGCGACCCTCAGGGACCGATCTCCTCCCCCTAAACGTCCCCTGTCTGGCGGCGGCAACAGGAAGAGACGGGCAAAGCGATGCTTGGAGGTCCCGGTGGACAGGTCCCCTAGGAACTGGGCCCCTTCAAGTGGCACCACGGGTTTGGCAGAGCAACGCTTCTCCACAGACCTTTTCTCTCTCTCTCCCCTTCCCGACCTCGTCTCAGCCCTGGAAGCCATGCCCCCGGGCGGAGTGAAAAGAAGATGAAGTAGAAGTGCAGGAAAGGGTCGTCACCTCCCACCGTCTGCCAGCTACTACCCACCCCTCCAAGACCAGGATGGCAGGATCAACAACCATGGTGATCCCCCTCTTCATAAGGGGAACGAACACCCTCCTGCCACCGCGAAGGGAAGAAAAGGCGTGAGAGAACCGCTAGGTACCGACCTCCGCCATCAACCCTTCCCGACCGGGGGGGCGTTCAGCAGGAAAAGAGGGGTCAAGCGACATTCGGAGGTCCAGGCGCACAAGCTTCCTGGGAACCAGGCACCGCAGAGCGGCCCCCCGAGCTTGGCGAATCAACCCTTCCCCACCGACCTTTCCTCTCTCTCTCCTATTCCAGATCCCGTCCCAGCCACTGAGACTGTGCCCCCAGGCGGATTGGAAAAGAGAATGGAGAAGAAGTGGCAGAAATGGTCGTCACCACCCACAGTGTGCCGGCTTCTGCCCTCACCTCCAAGCGGAGTAGTGCAGGATCAACCACCACTGCGACCCCCCACTTTGTAACAGGAACCAGCAGCCTCCTCTCACAGCGACGGAAAGGAAAGGCATTGGAGATTCGCCAGGGACCGAACTCCCAGCCCAACCAGCCCCACCATGGGTGGTGGAAAGCAGGAAGAAGAGGCCAAGGGACTCTCGGAGGTCACGTTAGACACACACCCTAGGAAAAGGGGAATACGGAGCGGCACCTCGGGCATGGCGGAGCAAAACTTCCCCAAAAAACTTTCATCTTTCTGTCCCCTTCCTGACCATGTCCCAGCCCTGGAGGATGTGCCCTTAGAGGATTGGAAATGAGAATGGAGAATAAGTGCGTTAAAGTGTCGTCACCACCCACTGGCTGCCGGATTCTCCTCGCACCTCCAAGCCAAAGAGGGCAGGATTAACCACCACGGCCACCCCCCACTTTGTAACGGGAAAGAGCACACTCCTGCCTCCGCGATGGGAAAGAAAGGCACAAGAGACCCGCCTGGGACCTATCTCCCCCCCGCAAAACGCACCCTGTCTGGCGGCGCCAATAGGAAGATATGGGCAAAGCGATGCTGGGAGGTCCCGATGGACACATCCCCTGGGAACAGGGCCCCTTTAAGCGGCACCCCGGGCTTGGCAGAGCAACGTTCTCCACAGACCTTTTCTCTCTTTCTCCCCTTCCCGACCCCGTCTCAGCCCTGGAAGAAATGCCACCGGGCGGAGTGAAAAGAGGATGTAGTAGAAGTGCAGGAAAGGGTCGTCACTTCCCACCGGCTGCCAGATTCTACCCACCCCTCCAAGACCAGGAGTGCAGCCTCAACAACCATGGTGATTCCCCTCTTCCTAAGGGGAACGAACACCCTCCGGCCCCCGCGAAGGGAAGAAAATGCATGAGAGACCAACTAGGTACCGACCTCCACCATCATCCCATCCCCGGCCGGGGGGGCGTTCAGAAGGAAGAGAGGGGTCAAGCGAAGATCGGAGGTCGAGGTGCACAAGTCCCCTGGGAACAAGGCACCGGAGAGCGTCCCCCCGAGCTTGGCGAAGCAACAATTCCCCACCGACCTTTCCTCTCTGTCTCCCATTCCCGACCCCGTCCCAGCCTCTGAGAGTAAGCTCCAGGAAGGAGTGGAAAAGAGGATGGAGAAGAAGTTTGAGAAAGGGTCGTCACCACCCACAGGGTGCTGTCTTCACCCCGCCCCTTGAAGCCGAAGAGGGCTGGAGCAACCAACATGGCGACGCCCCACTTTGAAACAGGAATGAGCACCCTCCTCCCCCCGCGTTGGGAAGGAAAGTCACGCGAGACCCGCCAGGGCCCGACTTCCATCCCCACACAATGCCCTGCCGGTCGGCGGCAGGCAGGAAGAGAGGGGCAAAGCAAGGCTCGGAGGTCCTGGTGAATATGCCCCCTGGGAACAGGGCATCGCTGAGCGTATTCAGGGCTTGGTGGAGCCACACTTCTCCACCGACCTTTCCTCTCTCTCTCCCCTTCCCAGCCCCAGAGGCTGTGCCCCAGGGCTGAGTGAAAATAGGATGGAGTAGAAGTGCTGAAATAAGTCGTCACCCCCAACCGTGTGCCGGTTTTTCACAACCCTCCAAACTAACGAGGGCAGGATCAATCACCATGGTGACACCCCCTTCATAACTGCAACGAGCACCATCCTACCACCGCGACGGGAATGAAAGGCCTGCAAACCCGCCAGTTACCGATCAACCCCCCAAACCCGGCAACACGCCGGGCGGCGCCCAGCAGGAAGAAAGGGGCCAAGTTACTTTCGGAGGTGAATTTGGACAAGCCCCCTGGGAACAGGGTGCTAGGGAGCGGCACCCCGGGCTTGGCGGAGCCACACTTCCCCACCAAACTTTCCTTTCTCTCTTCCCGTGAGGACACCACCCAGCCCTGGAGGGTGTGCACACTGCCGGAGTGGAAAAGAGGATAGAGAAGAACTGAGGGAAAGGGTCGTCACCACCCACAGGGTGCCAGCTTCTCCATGCCCCACCAAGCCGAGGAGGGGAGGATCAAACATCAATGCGACCCCCAGCTTTATAACAGAAACCAGCACTCTTCTTGCCCCACGAAGGGAAGGCCCAGGAGACCGGCCAGGGACAATTCTCATCCTCCAGCCGGCCCCTCGCAGGGCAGCACCCAGGAGGAATAGAGGGGCCAAGTGACTCTCAGAGGTCATTTTGGACAGGAACCCTGGGAACAGGGCGCCTCTGAGCGCATCCCGGGCTTTGCGGAGCAACCTTTTCCAACCGACCTTTACTCTCTCTCTCACCTTCCCGACCCTGTCCCAGCCCTGGAGGCTGTACCACGGGTGGAGTGGAAAAGAGGATGGAGAAGATTTGCGGGAAAGGGCCATCACCGCCCACCAGGTGCTGGCTTCTCCCCGACCCTCCAAGTGAAGGAGTGCAGGATTAACCACAACTGCGACCACCCACTTCATAACAGGAACCAGCAGCCTCCTCTCACAGTGACGGAAGGAAAGGCGTGGGAGACTCGCCAGGGACCGACCTCCCAGAACAACCCACCCCAACCGTGCGGGAGACAGCAGGAAGAGAGGGGCCAAGTGACTCTGGGATGTGAAGTTGGACAAGCCCCCTGGGAACAGGGTGACAGGGAGCGGCACCACGGGCTTGGCGGAGCAATACTTCCCCACCGAACTTTCCTCTTTCTCTCCCCTTCCCGACCCCATCCCAGCCCCGGAGGCTGTGCCTCGGGGTGGATTGAAATAGAGGATGGAGATCAAATGCGGAAAAGTGTTGTCACCATCCCCAGATGTCGGATTCTCCTCACCCCTCCAAGACAAAGAGGGCAGGATCAACCACCACCGAGACCCCCAACTTTGTAAGGGGAAAGAGAGCACTCCTGCCCCCGTGATGGGAAAGAAAGACACGCGCGACCCGCAGGGACCGATCTCCCCCCCCAAAACGCCCCCTGTCGGGCGGCGCCAACAGGAATTACGGGTAAAGCGATGCTGGGAGGTCCCGGTGGACAGGTCCCTAGGAATTGAACCCCTTGCAGCGGCACCACGGGTTTGGCAGAGCAACGCTTCCCCACAGACCTTTTTTCTCTCTCTCCTCATCCCTACTTTGTCTCAGCAC
>PVKS010053150.1:0-10507 GCA_004027875.1 Aplodontia rufa
AGAGACAGAGAGGAGAAATAGGGACTCTAGTGCAGCAGTAGAAACAGGGACTCTAAAGAGAGAAAATATGAATAGCCTTGACTCTAAAAGAGAGAAGGCGGAGAAGGAAGCGCTTGGAGAGCTCAGGGCCAGTGGGTCTACTTCATTCCCAGTCAGCTGCCGAATGAGAGCCGTCTGGTTCCTGCCTGCTGGGACTGGACACTCAGGGCCTTGCTAAGTTGCTGAGGCTGGCCTCAAATTTGTGATCCTCTGCTTCAGCCTCTGGAGCGGCTGGGATTACAGGCGTGTGCCATTCCCCCTCCCCGGGCATGTTTATGTTTTCCTGACCGACAGTTTCACTGCCTGTTCAGAGGCCAGACTTCCATAAAATCCCACTTTTACCATTCCCAGGGGCACCAGTAAGTGGGCCAACACATGCGCATGGTTAACCAGTAGTTGGTTTGTTCTTTTTATGGCAAATCACATACTGCAGGTTTACAGAGGAACCTCACTTGAAAGGGCAAGCCTAGAATCCGTTATCTCAGCCCTTCCGGAGTCTTGAAAAAGATACATCACTTTATAAGAACTGGGTTCAGTTTTGATAGTCCTGCATGTAACCCTCAAAACAATATTACAAGTTCTATTCTTATTCCTATTGTGCAAAAGAAGAAACTGAGGAAGAGTGATTGTTTAACTTGCCTTAAATTCCATAGCTATGGGCTGGAGCAGTGGCTCAGCAGTCTCAGCGCTTGCCTGGCAAGCACGAGGACCCGGATTCAAACTCCAGCACCACGTACACAACTAAGTGTTGGAGCAACAAAGGCCATGTGAAAAACTAAAGTTGTTTCTCTCTTTCTCTGTCTCTCTCACTGTCCCTCTCTCTTAAAAAAAAAAATTCCATAGCTACAAAGTAGCAGGGACAGGATTCAAATCCAATGTCTGTGCCTAGACTGTTAGGCAGGCAGGTAGGTGAAGAAAAGATCACATTGGTTTGTAAATAAGATTTTGAAACAAATAGTACATTGCTCTTACTGCGTGCCAATTGCTGTTCTATCCCTTCTACAGGTATTGATTTATTTTATCTTATATGCCAGCATGTACTGCTTATTTCATCTACACTATTTAGTGACCCCAGTGACTTTAAGGAGGCCGGAGAAGGAATGCCAAGGAGACCCTGAGTACCCTGCACTTTATCAAAGAGGCTGATCATAAATTCGTGGAGTCCTGCCTCACCTGAAAATCAACATTGTTTCTGCAGAGGTTTTCAAATCTGTGTTCCTAGCCTCGAATTTCAAGGTCATGCCCCAGTGAATTTATCTCTGGACCCACCTCCAGGAAGATTCAGGCATGATTGACAGATACCCAAGCACAGGTGAGCAACACCCCTGTATCCTTAGATGGATAATTGCATCACAGACCTGAAAAATGCAAAGAACCTGGCTCCAAGCAATGAGGCGGCTCCACATGAGCTGATGCTCAGATGACCTTTTAATATGGCATTACCAGCCTCAGAAGAAACCTGTGCATGCCAACGGAGGTGGAGTGGAGAAGGGGTGCCCCACACTCCCCCAGAAACAGGTACCTGCGGCATCGTCCACGTTCCGAGAAGGGGAAGGTGCCCCGGTGCAACTTTAATTTCCTCTTGGACATACTGAATCAAAGTTTATATTCACTTTAGTATGTGCATTTTATTTTATTTTTTTTTAAGGGCTGAGGACTGAACTTGGGGCCTTAGCGTGCTAGGCAAGCGCTCTGCCACTGAGCTAAATCCCCAACCCCAGTATGTGCATTTTAAATATACTCTATAAAACGGTAGGTGTAGCAAATTCAAGATGCCCAGATCATAGTCTTTCTGCACACACGCTGCTATTTTAGGATTTGGATCTAGCCCTTTTGGGATTTTTCAATAGGAACAGACTTCAGACTCCAGGGAAATGAAAAGAAGGATAATGATGTGAAGTTTCAATCGACCGCTAAGATTCCAGCACTCTTTTTTAGAGTCATTTCTTTGTGCTATGATAGGGATGGCTGTAGGTTAAGAGATGTAGGGATCAAAGGTCACCTGAACCTCCAGTGCTCCTTGCTCTGGCTCCATGCGTGCCCTGTGAGCTGTGATCAGCCACAGCACATGGCCCTGGGCATACTTCTGCATTTCCAGGGCAGCTGTGCCTCCGAAGTGCCAGGGAAACACATAACTTCTTCAGAGTATCAGGGGTGTACTCACTGAAGAAAGAAGGTTGGCCTCCGGGAAGAAGCCCTGCTGCAAAGGAGCTTTCCAAACACAGGGAGGCTGAGTGTGGTGGTGCACACCTGTGATCCGGGCAACCCGGGAGGCTAAGATAGGAGGATGGCAAGTTTGAGGCCAGCCTTGGCAATTTAGCAAGATGCTGAATTGAAATAAAAAGGAGTGGAGATGTTGCTGATGCTACCCCATTCCCTAGAAAGGGGTGGGAGGAGAAGGAGAAGGAAAAACGAGGAGACAACCAACAGTGTCAGCTGAGGTTCCCAGGGCTGTTACTACATCTCTGTCTTGACTCTCCAGCTTGGGAAGCTTCCTCAGGCCAGGCAGGGGACACTAGGTGGTGAAGCCCAGCCAGATGGACCATCAGAGATCTATCCTTTTTTAAGCACCAAGAAGGTTCAAACAATGTAGGAGCCTTTAAGAAGAGGAGGTAAGGAGCAGTCTCGCAGCTTTGTCAGGAATGCAGATGCAGACCAGCGGGAGAGGTGGCCTGTGCCTGTAATCCCAGCAACTCCGGAGGTTGAGGCAGGAGGATCGAAAGTTCAAAACCAGATTCAGCAATTTTACTGAGGCCCTAAGCAACTTAGCAAGACCCTGTCTTAAAGTAGAAAATAAAAAGGGCTGGGGATTGGCATCGGGGATTTAACTCAGTGGCAGAGAGCTTGCCTAGCACGCCAAGGCCCCAAGTTCGGTCCTCAGCCCTGAAAAAAAAAAAGAAAGGGCTGGGGATGTGGTTCAGTGGTTAAGCACTCCTGGGTTCACTCCCTAATAGAGAGAGAGGGAGAGAAAGAGGAGAGAACACAGAGTGGCTGGAACAGAAGCACAGTCTGAAGACACAAGGAGAAGGGGGCTATTTTCAAGCCAAGGAGAGAGGTCTCAAAAGAAACCAACCCCGCAGCTCTTTGTATATTGGACTTCCGCTTCCAGAATTGTGAGAAAATCCATTTCTGATATTTTTAAGATGCCCAGTCTGTGGTTCTTTATTATGGCAACCCTAGAAAACTAGTACAATCTCTGAAGATACTTTGAATAAATCAATTGATATACTGGGTTCTGAGTAACTTTGAAAACAGGTAAAATTAATTTGGCTTTTCTGGAGGGCTCATGTATTCCTGACACACCTACTCCTGATTAGCAAGAACCGTTTAAGGTTTACTGAAATATCCGTATTTATCTTTTACACAGCTATCTTCTTATATTAAAGTGAATGAAAATACGCACATTTGAGATTCCTTCACAGGATGAAAACCCACAGTGCTCTCTCCTTGAATTTGTGTGAAAATCTACTTGTGGTCACGCTGACACAGTCTCTAGACAATCGAAAACCGGTGACAAGTGGCCCCTTTGGGGCTAGGGGTGGCAGCTGTGGCCTTTTTAAAATCTTTGCCAAGTGGGTATTTCTCTGATTAAGACAAGATAGCACAAACCAAGAGGGATTTGTTTTGGGATAAAGCAGGACATTCTGAAGAAATGTGTCTTGTTTGTTTTTCTTTTTTAAGAGAGAAGGACAGTGAGAGAGAGAGGGAGAATCAATTTTATTTAGTTTTCATGTGGCTTTCATTGCTCTGACAGGCCTCATTGTGTATTTGGTGCTGGGGTTTGAACCCGCGACGTGCACGCCAGGCAAGCTCCGTTATTGCTGAGCCACCGCTCCAAACACTGAATAAGTGTTTCTGAAAGAGAAGGCATTTTTATATCCTGGCATTTGGGCAAAATCTGAAAGCAGAGAAAGCAAGCGTGCAGCAGCTGGGCAGGGCGGGGAACGGGGTGCCTCCTCCTGTGGGCATCTTCAGCTCCCCTGTATTTAATATACCCACAACAGCACCCTGCTTTGAGGGACTGCTCTGTTAGATGTGGTTGTATTTTGTTTGTTTATTTTGGTTCTGGGGATTGAACCAGGGGTACTCTACCACTGAGCCACATCCCAGCCCTGTCATCAGCTCCAAGGTTTTATCCTTGGACTTTCTAGCAGCAGAAAAGTCCTGCCTTCCAGGCTGGATCCTAAAGCAGATACCCGGGGGGTAGCCAGCCAGCAGCCCAGGCACCCCGTGCCTAATCACAGGTCAGTGAACTTTGTCCAGCAGGCTGGAGCACTGTAAAAACAGGACAGCTCCT
Source organism: Aplodontia rufa (assembly GCA_004027875.1). Classification (NCBI taxonomy): domain Eukaryota; kingdom Metazoa; phylum Chordata; class Mammalia; order Rodentia; family Aplodontiidae; genus Aplodontia; species Aplodontia rufa. The sequence goes on from PVKS010053150.1 coordinate 4,337, forward strand.
GCTGCAGCCTCACAGATGGATGCATGAGTGGGACAAGGGCCGGAGCAGGCAGGAGCAGGCAAGATCATCGATGCCCACCATAAAAAGATAATTCCAGGGAAGAAAATTCAATTTTTATGCAAATTACCCAGATGGGCTCCAGTGCTTATTATTCACCAGAGAAAATGCTCTGTTCCCTGTTTTGTCATTTAGTAGACCAGGTTTTCATCTGTGCCCCAGAGTCATGACTCATGACATTTATTAAATTTGAACTCAAACAGTAATTTCAGATTAATTCGAAAATTGATTAGGTCAGATGTTTTTGCAGCCATGATTTTGCCCTTTTGGAATAGGGAGGGGGTTAAATATTCATCTACGGATCCAGGATTTATTTTTTCAAAATAGGATTTCAAACCCATCACGGGGGTGCACACCTGTAATCTCAGCTACTTAGGACTCTAAGGTAGGAGGATCACAAGTTCAAGAGCAGCCTGGGCAACTTGGTGAGACTGTCTGAAAATAAAAAATAAACGAAGAAGGGGGATGTAGTGCAGTGGATGCCCCTGGTTCAATCCTCAGGACTGCGTACAAAACACACGATTTCAAGTCAATTAGTAACATTCACTGGAGTCTAAACAAAACCTTTTTTTTTTTTTTTTTACAGTGAACACATTGAACAGAGAGTGTTATGCATGACCATTTTAAAAGTACATCCTTTATTGAAGATATTCTTTTAATTTATTTAAAAGCATTTGTTCAATCATGAGAAACAGGCAACTCTGCAAATGCTAAACCACTCCAGGAACACAGTGTATTCAACAGGCTTATCTGTTTCTAGATGATCGCTACTAATTGTTTGGCTAAATCAATTACAGAAAGTTAAGGCAATTTTTCACGTCTTTCTGCTAATCTCCAGAGAACAGAGTGATTGTGGGAAAGTCTTTTTTTCCCTATCCAATTGTTAAAATCTCAAGGTCATAAGTGACAGATGACTCTCCTGAACCCAAGTCCTGGTTCCTGCCAAAGGGACCTCTTCATCAGCGCGCATGTTGGCACTGCCTACCCAATTTATTCAGAAGTGATGTACTGCTGAATATGGGTGGCATACGCCTATAAATCCCAGGGACTTGGGAGGTTGAGGCAGGAGGATCACAAGTTCGAGGCCAACCTCAGCCACTTAGTCAGACCCTGTCTCAAAACAAAAAAATAAAAAATAAAAAAAGGATTGGGGATGTAGTGCAGTGGTAAAACACCCCTTGGTTCAATCCCTCGTATCACCAAAACAAAAAATTACGAAAAAAGCAATGTCCCGTAAGCCTGCTCTAGCACTCCCTCCCTTGGTCAATGGCACTGTCTTCATCCTTGCTATCAAGTCTATGACCTATGTTCCTTTCTTTCCCCTGTATCCCTGATTCTGAGTCACCCAAGAATCCCTATGTCGGTGCTTCTCAAACTTGGCTGAGTATTGGGATCTGTCCAGGGAACTTTGCAATCAGTGCAGGCCTGGAGTCCCCTCCCTAGAGATCAGGAGTCAGCTCCTCTGGAAACAGCCTGAGTGTCTATGTTCTAAAAGTCTCCCAGGGCCCCTAAAGTGATCTGAGGACATCCGGGATGGAGGAATCACTGTCATAGGTGTCTCTGTTCCCACTGCTCCTGCCCAGTGGAGATTCAACACCTCCAGCCCCACCTGTGCATTCAGGCCTCCAATCTTCTGTCCCCTGTAACCACTCTACCATACAGCGGCACATGCATTTTAGGGCTTATTTTTTACCAGGCACTTATGCTAAGTAGTGGAAGCATGCAAATGAATGAGCCACGCTCCTCTCAAGACAACTCATTAGTGAGGGGGGTAATCCAGGACATGGAATTCCAACCATGAGACAAAAAAAGAAACACAATTGTTTTATTTTGAAATCAAAGTTCTTAATGAAATTCAGTAGATTTTCATTTGACTACAGAATGAACCTAGAGGCGCTTTGCCAATGAGCTACCTCCCCAGTCCTGTCTTTTCTCCCTCTTTGTTTGGAGACGGGTGTATACCACAGCACCCAAGCTAAAGTCTAGATTTGGGAGCCTGTCCAACAAATCAGGCCGAATCCTCTTACCAGAATCCTGCATCCTGGGAAAGGGAGCTGCTACTCCAGTTTACCCCTGCTGCGTGGTATGTCCATCAACCCCTCATTTGAGTAGGTGGCCACATCTCTCCTGCACATCCACAGCCAACCCCACAGTGCCCAGGGCCAGGAATCAGCCTGTGCTCTGCTCCCTCCCAGCAGAGGGGCCATGGAGAAGTCATTTAACCTTTCTGAGCTTGTCTCATCGTCTGTAGACCAAGTTTACTAATAATTACCAAATGGATCTGAGGGTTTAAAGAGAAAAATGCTTATGAAAACATTCTTGGCCTGGGGTGCTCTTTTTTGACACGGGTGGGTACACAGGCGCTTGCTTTATGATCATTGAGGTCTGCACACTTTTCTGCATGTGCGTTGACGTCGATTGAAAAGTAGAAGAGTTGTCTAGCCGGCTTAGTGGGCTGTTAAAATATAAATGTTGGTTCTGTTTCTTTCTTGTCATCTGCCCCTGGCAGGCAGACAACCAGAGCTGAGCTGGATGGCCGGTGCAGGGAGGACAGAGTGGCTCCCAGCAGGGTTTGGATGAGCTGCCGTGACATACTGGAGCCACGAGATGAGATTCAATAGGTATCAAAATGTAGAAGCTTCAGACAGAAAGCGCGTGCGTCACCGAGGCAGACATGCGAAGCATGCTTTAGGAGGACTTAGTGCGCAAGAGCCCAGAGGCTAGGATGGGCTGGCGGCTGGCAGAGCAAAAACTTAGAATATGTGTGAGACCTGGGTTTGGTCCCCAGCACTGAAAATAAAAAAGAAAGTCAGACATCAGCTAACTGCAAACCTGATCTGAATCCACTGTCTAGCTTGGGATCCATGAGCCCTCTGCAGAACAAACAAGCAAAAGAAGCAAATAACACTAGGGCAAATCAGACATCTCAACACACTCAGATTCGATCCTGCTGTAATGCCAGTTTACCAGGGGGTGATGCACTCACTCACGGAGTCCTGGTCCGTCCGACCTTGTCTACACTCAGGCATTCAGCCCTCTCAGGATGGGCTTGGACCAATGGCCACGTCCTGGGCCCAATGACTCAAATCCTGAAGGGACTTAAACTCATGTCATAGGGAGATCTGGAGAATTTAGCCTTATGAAAATATTTGGAGGGGCTGGAATGGTGGCTCAGCAGTTTGAGCAATTGCCTGGCATCCGCAAGGATGTGGGTTCCCAGCACCACATACACAACTAAGTGTTGGATAAACAGAGGTCAGATAAAAAAAAAATTGATTCTCTCTGTCTTTAAAAAGAAAACATTTGGAGGACTGGAACAGTGGCTCAGTGGTTGGAGCGCTTGCCTGGCATGCACGAGCCCCCGGGTTCAAACCCCAGCACCACATACACAGCTAAGTGTCAGAAAACACAGGTCAGATTTTTAAAAATTGATTATTCCTCTCTCTTGTTCTCTCCCTCTCTCTCTCCCTCCCTCTTTAAAGAGAAAAGACAAGAAAAAGAAGAGATATTTGGAGGACTTGACATACTTGACAGCATTCTGCAGAGGGGAATTGGCTTCATTCTCTGCCATCCAATGAGGGATCGCAGTGCAGTGGCTCTGTGGCTACATATCTTGGCCTTTGTAGATGGCGTTTGTATTGTGAATGAAGGGATAGATTATACGGCTTCATAATAGGTTGATTTGTGCTCCAAAAAGGTACGTGGAAGTCCTAGCCCCCTGTGCCTGCAATGTGATCCAACTTGGCACCGTAAACATGGTAAGAGCAACGAGGTCCTTCAGGGCAGCTGGAATTCAGAAAGACTGCTGTCCTTGTAAGAATTGCTGAGACACACAGACAAGGGATGGGCTTGGGAGGACAGACACACAGAGGGAGGGTGGCCCTGTGGCCCCTGTTGGGGCAGAGCACAGAGCTAAGCCGCAAGACAGGATATGCCACAGATTTCTGGCAGGAGTCAGAAGCGAGGAGCGAGTGTGTGGCTCTGCTAACACCTTGATTTCAGGCTTCTCACCTTCAGAACTAAGAGAGTGCAAGTCTGTTAAGCCACCCAGCTGGTGGCACTTTTTGACAGCTGCCCTAATATACCAAAATCCTCTCCTGTGCACAGCCTTGCATTCTGATTAGTCAGCTGCCAACTGTAAAGTCAGACTGCTTTACAAAGTTGTCTGGACACACAGACGCACATCTCTGGCCCTTTGCAGACACCCTCGTGATAAAGTCTGGACCCCGACCCTCTTGTCCTTGGGCCTTCCTCAGCAGCGTCCAGGCTGCCACGCCATTGGAACACCCCCTGCCACATTCTGCTTTTTTCCAGCCCTCTTTTCAGGCCCAGTGTTGCCTGGGCTCGGAGTCTAGGGACTCTGTGGGTGCAGGCCCAGGCCAGGGAGCTTCAACGGCTCTGTTTTGCAGCAGGAATCTAGAGGCATGGGGCTCGCTAGCCCAGCATGTGCGGGAAAGGCTATGAAATGCACGCATCTCACCTACACATGAACTTGTAGAATTACACAGTCATTTGTAAGTTCAGGAACAGCCTGTGTGCAACGCTCAGGCCTGGTTTGTAGATAAGGCTGTAACGTCGCAACAGATTGTAACATTCAACCCGCCAGAAACATGCCCAACCGGCTCATAAAGCAACTCATTTTTCCTCCCACTGAAACTCAGGAATGTCCTGTGAGGACTTTTGCTGAGATATGCGAATGATTTGCTTTCAAAAAACTGTAAATCAGGACCTCCGAGTGGTTCTCGCCCAAGCCTGGCTGATGGCGTACAGAGCTTCTTGGGAGCCCCGTGGTCACAAGAGGTGGCCCTCGTGGGCAGACATCCAGACCCAGAGAGTCGAGAAGTTCTTCCTGAGGACAGCAAGTACAATTTGGTCCTCCCTCTGACCTCCTCAAAAAGTCACGAGGGACTCGAGTGCTGCATCCCCCACAGTGCCACGTGCCCTAGGTCTAGGGATGCCCTTCATGCTGGCCACCCCTCAACTGAACAGCTCACATTGATGGCATAAATGTGGGGTGATGCTTAAGACTGCATTTTGAGAGTAAACTGCTAGCATATGTATGTGTGTGGAGCAGTTTGAAAACTGGTCCTTTGGTCTGGAAGAACATGGGAGTGGATTGAACAGTGGTACCGCAAAAGTTATGCCCTTGCCTTGCCCCCTGGCACCTGTGATGTGACCAGATTTGGAAAAAGTATCTTTGCACATGCCATTGGGTTAAGAATCTTGCACTGAGGTTCCCTTGGAATACCCAGGCGGGACCTCAATCCAATGAGAAATCTCCTCATAGGAGAGGGGAGTGGCTGGAGCTGTGGCTTGGGGGTTACAGCACTTTTCTGGCATGTTTGAGGACGCAGATTCAAACCCCAGCACCAGGAATTCAACAAAGTGTCAGAGCAATGGAAGCCACATGAAAAACTAAATAAAATTGATTGTTTCTCTCCCTCTCTCTCACTGTCCCTCTCTGTTAAAAAAAAAAAAAAAATTAGAAGAGAGGGAGGGGAAGGCCACATGAAGACAGAGGCAGAGATCAGATTGTGTTGCTACAGCCAAGGAGCACTGGGGTCACCAGCAGCTGGAGGACACAAGGAATGTATTCTCTCCTGGTGCATGGTGTGGAAGGGAGGTGTCCCCAAAGACTCCTGTGTTAACCCAGGAGGGGAAATGATTAGATAACAAGAGCTGTGACCTAATCAGCCCATCCTAGTTTGAATGGACTAACTGGGCGGTTTGGTAAGGCAGGCAGGCAGGCGTGGCTGGAGGAGGGGGTCAGGAGGGGCGTGTCCTGGAAGGAGGCATCTTCCTCTTGCCAGGAGCTGAGCCGCTTTCTGCCACCATGCCCTTCTGCCATGGTGTTCTGACCTAACCTCAGATGCAGAGCAATCGACCACGCCAACCAGGGACTCCATCTCTCAAACCATGAGCTCAAAATGAATTCTTCCTCCTCTCAGGAGTTCTGGTCATGGTGATGAAAAGTAACTAACATACCCAGAGTCCTTAGAGCAAGGGTGGCTGCAAAATCTCCTTCATTTCAGATTTCTGACCTCCAACACATTTCTGATGTTTTAACCTATGATGTTTGTGGTAATGTGTCATAGCGGCCGCAGGAAGCTTGTC
>PVKS010053151.1:0-10509 GCA_004027875.1 Aplodontia rufa
CCTTTATGTTCGTTAATGGACCATGTTATCCCTTTAGAGTTAAAGAATTAGAGGGGGATAATGTTCCCCCACACTGGGTGCTTTGTCCTACCGTGGGAATCTGGGTGCTGTCCTGTAGGGTGAGGTGAATCTCAGGAGCTTCTCGGAGTCACTGACGGTGGGGTGGATGCCATCTTGAACCTCCATGAGTCTCCTTTTACTTTTGTTTCCTGTACATTTTGGTCTAGTGGTTCCTCTTCAAATAATTTGTTACATGGACAATTTTTTCCTGTGTAAAATGATGGAGGTGTAAGATTAAACACCACATCATGTTTACAATAGTGAGACCCTGAAAGTAATACACCTGACCAACTATGAATCATTCTTTGTTTAGTTATGTACATCAAAACCATTAAGTACAAGACTGTTCTTAGAAAGCTAAACTTATAACTGCTTTGCTTGGGAAAATTTTCACTCATAAACCTAAATATAAAGAAGAAAATTAACACACAGTGCAATACAGTTTCATATTTGATTGAGTAGTTTAAATTTCATTAATAAAACTGTGCATTATACTTGCTGTTTTTACAAATCAGCCATCAGCCTATGTTGATTTTTTATAAACTTTTATATGCTTCTTAAGGTATAAGAAATATCAGTAGTTTCCACAATAAAAAAAACAAACAAAATAAACTAGTAAGACATGAAGAATACTTCCACTCTAAATTAAGGGGAGTGTGATTGAAATGCAAATGTACATAATTTAGAGTAAAACCAGAGACACATACATCAGTTATAGACCTTGTGTTTCCTAGATCAAAATATAAACATTTACTCTACTAAAAATTTCTGTGGTAAGAGACTTGTGGGGAGAGCTGGGCAGTGCAAAGTAGAAAGGCATCTGAAACAAGATCTCAAAAACGAAAATTGAGGGATTTTGATATTTGCTCAATTCATTTCTTACTCCATCCCTTTCCTCCCTTCTTTCCTTTCTAACTTCCTTCTTTCCCTGTTGCTTTTCTCTTTCTCTCTTTCTCCCATTTCTTCTCCTCCTACTACTAAGTCCCTTCTCCATTTTCTTCCACTTATCCTTTCTTGATTCCAAACAGTGTTGATCCTAAGAAGCCACTCAGCATAGAGGAGGGCAAGGGTCAGCACCCAACACATTTCCCATCTTGTTAAATAAATATATAAATTTTATCATTGGTGTTCCTGGAAAGATAACTCAAAATTCTTTTTTTTTTTTTTGCCTGCAAATGCACATATACCATTAAGTACCCTTCAGCTCACCTAGAATATTTATTAAGAATTCCATGTGTTTCAGAGATAATTTCCATTAATGAAAGGTTTGTTAGTAATTCTATATTACAGTGCATAACCAAATGTGGATTCATGTTGGGGTCTGACCTTCACTCCATTTCATCAGCTGCCCTAGAGTGATCTTGTTACTATTTCCATAAGTTCCTTCAGGAAGGGCTGCTAGGTTGTGCTTTGTTAAGCTTACTAATTGTTATGCAAAAAGAAGATTAGGATGGGTTGGAATGTGCTAACCACAGGCTGTTCCCTAGTTGTTTGTCTGTACTGAAAATCTGCATAACCCCTGGCAACTCCCTTAGAAGGATTATTGATTCCTTGGTTGTCTCCCCTCCCTATAAAAACCCATGTGCCTTAGTAATAAATGGATTCTGGGCTGCCATTCTCTGCGTGTGGTTGACTCATTTCCCCGGCTGGGAGGGAAGGGTTCCCCGGACGAGGGGGACCCGGATTCCAGTTGTTGGCACTCATCTCCTAATTTGGCCCCTGGCGGGGACGATCCGGCTGGTTCGGATCGCCTCAACCACTGCCCAGGGACGCCTGGGTAGCAACAGATTCAGACTGTTTATGCCGGAAAGAAGTTATGGTTTTGTTTTTCCTCTATATTTTTGTTTTGTTTTGTTTGTTAGTTTGTTTGTTTTGGCGATTCTAATGATTGAATCCAGAGCCTTACATGTGCTAGACAAGTGCTCTACCACTCAGCTATACCCTTAGTCCTGGAAAAGATGCTGAGGAATATCTTACTCTCACTTTAAAATAATATCTGAATGAGGAATGCCAGCTCTGGTTTCCAGGAAAGAAACTCTTGGTTTCTATTCCTTATTTGATTCTGAATTGGGGTCTCACAATTACCTGTTTTCTGCTGCTGTACCTGTCTGGTTAGATGGGAACAAATCATATAACAAGTTTGACAGTGAATCAGGAAACCGATGAAATTATCTAGATTTTTTTTCCATCCTGTAGTCTAGGTGGTAAAGTGCAGAGAAATAGCAAGACATTGAATTATAAGTTAGTGTCTTCCTGATGAAGTGGAGATATGATAACTATGCCATCTTGCACATAGCAAAACAATGTATATAAAATCACCTTACAAATATTAAAGTATTATCCAATGTAACAAATAATCATTTGTTTCAATAATGCTCTAAATGAGCACTTTTTAAGACCAGGCCTTTTCCTCCACTCCTTAATTTCATAAGTATTCTCCTGTATCAGTCCATTGCTTTATTTACCAGTGAATATGCATTTTGTCTTTGATATATCCCAATATCCATCTCTGCAGAAAGTACAATCTGCTTAGGGCAGGTAGCTTGGGAATACTCACTATACTAAGAGGAGATTAGGCTCTCACAGGTAAGAATTACCTAGAGCAACTGGGCTCTATCACGTAAGGGTTGGTTTTGTAAATTTATGCTTATAGTTTCTCTACAGTAGATTTAGTGAGATTTTCTTTGACTGCATACCAAGCAGAAGCAAAATCAAACATCTTGGTGACTCGTACAGAAAATCTCTACTGATGTTCTTATAAGCAAAGAAGTAGGAAGATGGATACACAGACCTAAAATAGTTGAAGAGTTCCAATCTTAGAGTATGTACCAGAAGGCAGGAAAAGGATTAATAAATGAGAGTCAATAACCCATTATGTAGGGACAAAGAATATCAGATGACAGTTTCTCACAGAGCAAGACACATAATTGTCATATTTCTAATTCTAGCATTTTCAAAATTGATCAGTATTACCAAGATTCAAACATTTCATTTTTAAGTGTCATTGATGCAATTGAATTAAATTTTACTTTTTTCTCAAGTTTAAAAGAATAAATACCCCCCTCCCCACCATGACAATTTAACAAAATAGTTTTGAGATTTAATTCCTTGTCCTCATTGTGCTGAAGAGTTTCCATGAACTAAATTACTTAAGCATTTTATGTATGTTGTGGTTGTTTTCCTTGGTTATTTTTTTTTAAATCAACAAGTTTGTCCCAAACCATGGCTTTCCTTTATGTTGTATTTATTTTTGAATTAGATTTATAAATTTTCTTAGAGAATTCTAGGTAAACATCATACAAGTCCAACTAATTTGGGTAAGTGGACACTCCATCTATTAACAGGAAAAATCTAGGATAAATTAGGAAAAAAAGTAAAAGAAAAATAAAACATTTGCCAAAAAATAGAAATCTCCAGATGTCAAAATAAATAGAAGGTAAAACTACAGTTTCCAGGAGAGGTTGAGCTTTGGGGCCAGAAAAGTGTTCAAATGGAAAACAGTCTCTAAAGTTAAGATCCAATTCCTATCAGAGAACAAATGTTAGATTTTAAATCAGAAATTGTTGGAAAGGTGAGGTCAAATCTCTTCACTGTGCCCTTTGAAATATTTCCATCATATAGAAAAATCCAGAAAAAGAGCATGGAAGATGATGGTCTCACTAGGCATTGTGTTAGAATAAAGAGCAATTGATAGAAAAAAATAATTCAAACTTGTGTTCATTGTGAGTGTATGACTAATTCTAATTTCATTTCCATGAAATAGAAATTAAATCACAGAATGCTAAATTCATATTGATCTGATTGATTACTATTAATATAGGAAGACAAGTTATAGGTACAAATGAGAATTTCTTCAAAGGAAATGACCTTCCCAAGAATTTTTATACTTTTTTCATTAAGCATCACACTCTACAGTCAAGACTTCCATATATGTCCATGAGTGCTCAATTTGTACTATATTCATCAAAAGTCTCTTCTTTTTAGAAAGACCTTAGAATCTTCTAGAATTCAGAATGATTATTTTCTAAAGTGTTTTTATCCTGCTGTAGACTGTTCAAGTTGCAAATAAGAGAGTCCTATAGGAGCAGAAATAAGTACAAAGAAAATAATATTTTCAAAGGGCATAACAAATCTTCATAGAATTCATGGAAAAGAATATTTCCCTAGGAACCGAATGGATCTATTCTTTTAAGTTTATAAGAATTAAGATAAGTAAAAATATTGTCTGTTGCTCTCACCACTTTTCTATATTTCTGTTCATTTCTCTTTTTTATTGCCATGTAGAATTTTTTTTCTCAAACTAATTCATATCATGGAAAACCTATCTAGGGCAGACTTTATGAATGTGTAGATTACTTCTATTTAAAAGATGCAGCCCTGATAAAGAGGATGGTCAATTTCAGTGTAATCAGAACTCTTCCCTTAGAGCCAGAAGAAGTGAGTTGTCACTCAGTATCACCTCAGTTCTTTTAAATGTCATTTATTCTCTCTTGGTTTGTTCTCATCTGTTTTTTGTTAGCTTGTTTTGTTTTCTGTTCATGTGTGTGCAACAATTAATTTAAAATATATAAAACATCCTAAATGTATAAATGTTATATACAAATAATCCTACCATCACTTCATTGAGTCCTTTTGTTGCTCATCTCATTGAAATAAAGATAGAAATAGATAGCATCACTATCATTTACATATACCTAAAATTCTATCTAAAATGTAGGTTAGATCACCTATCATCTACTGAAATATGGAAAAGCAAGTCTCACAAATCATAAGCAGCATTTGCAATGCTATAGAACAATCAGTAGAATACACACAGCACTAATTGTCAAGTGTGAATTTTGTAACACTTGAATCAGAATTCCATTATCCTAATGCACATTTCTGAGTCCTGTTCTACTCTTAGTGTTTGGAATGTCTGAGACTGAAGTCAAGGGAATATGTTTTGAACAAGCATTTAATGCCATGGTATAAACTGATTGAGAACAATTAGATAATGGAAAAATAAAACAATACTGCATCCCCCAGAACTAAAGAACTTTTTTTTTGTTTATTTGTTTGTTTGCTTGTTTTCATTGTTATGGATTGAATCAGGGTCTTGTGCATGCTAAACATGCTCTTTACCATGAATTAAACTATATCCCCAGCCCATGGTTAGACCAGTTCTAGAAGGTCATAAAAACCTACCATAAAGTAATAAGCGAAAACAGGCATCATCTTTTTATGAATATTCATATACATATGAAATTTTAAACAATATGTCTAATCCTTTGCTCTGTTTGATCCCTGAAAGATTAGATTTTCTGATTTAATGTTTTTGTTTTTGTTTTTAAAAAGCATTATACTTCTAAGTAGTTTTCTGTTTATAAACTAGTACTAAGGAAATTTAGTCATCATCACCAAAATTTAAAATGAAGAGTAAATTTGTGTTTCAGGATTCTGGTGATACTTACGAAGATAGTATTATTTCCATATATGGAAAAAAAGCTTAAAATAATGTAGATATCTATAGAAGAACATTGATGATTTGGTAAGTGATATCATTAAAGTATTTATGATTATTCTTTGAAATAATATACACTCTTAGAATGAGCATTATTACATTGTTATTTATTGTCCTTTTAGAAATCAAATATAAAATCTTACAAACTCATACTTCCAAATTTTATGCCTAGTAAAGAAAACAAAATGTATTTTTAAGTTGTGTTATATAATTAGCAATAACTGATTGAAACAGAAGACAAATTCCCTCATGTATAAAATCAACAGCTGCATTGTTGGCTTGCTAATCTAAACATAAGTTTAGAAAACTGTTCCATGTAACACTACAAATGTGAATTGGAAAGGAACCATCTATGTTTACTATCTCATACAAGCACAATTTCTGGGAAGTATTTAATGTCCCATTTCTAATTTTCATGACTTGTGCTTTTAAAAGATTCTGAAGGCTCCAATTTAAGGTACATCTGAATCAAACATTTTGTGACTAAAACCACTTAAAAATTTTGCAGATAGGCACCTAATTGTTTTGTAAGAAAACTAAAAGAAGCAGAAAGCACACTGCCATGTCAGATGAACAGGATGTGAATGATTGCATGTATGTCAGAAGTGACAGAAACAGGATGCAATGTTGATTCCCATGTCTTGGTACATGGATTGATTAGGTTCAATTTTATAAAATGCTAGAGCTAAACAGAATATTTATTTTTATTCTATCATCTATTCTACAATAAACATTAGATGTACCTATACTTCCAACATGTTTATATCATAATCATTCAAAGATTTAAAAGTCAGTGAACTCTAAACAACAAATCAATGAAGTGCAAAGTGCAAGGGGCAGAATCTTATTGGGTCATTAGAAGCTAACTTATATGTTGCTCAAGTATTTTGCTCAGAAGAGATCGTGCATATACAGAGATACTAAAGATTTTGGGGAGTGTTTCTTTTATTGCTGTGAGAGGAATTAAAGTATAAACTCTTAGAACAAAGTCTATCTCTCTCAGAAGCAGAAAAGAATTGTTTGACAAAGAATAAAGAAGCAATAGATATGTCCAATGCAAGGATAGGAGGTTCTGTGATTGTGACGTGGGTAAATGTACTAGACTAAAGATTTCCACATGGATGAGGAAGACAATCTTTCTTCACATTCAGCAACACAACTTCCAGTTCTAATTATGTTCAATGAGACAAGCTTCAAGATTATTCTCTTGCTGTAAATAGAGCTTAATAGCAATATTATAAAAATCCATACTATATAAAGCAACTCTGCTTAGACCTTGGACAACAATCAGTTTAAGATCATATTCATTAAGATAAATATAAGAAGTGAGGCAAGCATTCACACCAGACTTCTCTTCAGAAGAATAGTCTAAAACATATCTGGGAGCAAAAAGTGCAAGGAAGAAAGAAGAAACATCAGTGGGAGGAAGAGAGAGAAGTTAAAATCTGAAATTGCTTAAGCAGGTGGTATGTAAAGGGATAAACCTCTAGAGAAATTCACAGAGAAATAGAATCCCATATCTGCACATTCCTAGCAGAATATAATAGGTACTTATAGCACAGTTAAATGTGTGAAGAATTCAGAGGCAATGTAAATCTAAGAGATAGAGTTTGGAGTTCAAGTCCAACCAGAATGAAGTGACCACAATGAACATCCTTATCTTCCTGTTGAAATTCTAGAAAGGTTATGAATTATTAATAGAAAACACACCCAGGAAATAATATTTTCAACTTAAAAATAAAAAAGTCTTACATAGACATATCCTGACAAATTTTAGACTTTTTAGTTTTAAGGTAATATCTGATGAATTTTAAGTATGTACCTGAAGATGTTTACTAAATTTTAGGAAAATATAAATTAATACAAGATTCTATATTATGTAGTATATAAAACTCACAAATAAAAAAATCACCAGTTAATTAAGTCATTAGCAGCAAAACCACTGAGGGTCCATATATTGTATTTGACATAAATTTCCAAATAGTTACAGTTAATATATTTTGAAATGGAGCAAAAGATGGACATAAAAGATAAAAACAATTTAAAAAAATATATAACTCAATAAAAATAACAATCCAATGTACATTCCATAAATGGGAAATATGATCATATGAAATCAAGGAGTTGATGAATTGGTTAAAGAGAAGCCTGGATTAAACAGAAGATAAAATTAGTAAAATTAAAAAGAAATCAGTAGGAGTGGAACCACCATATGACTCAGTTATCCCACTCCTTGATATACAGCCAAAGGATCTAAAATCAGCATTCTACAGTGATGCTGCCATATCAATGTTTATAGCAACATGGCTCACAATAGTTAAGCTATGGAACCAACCAAGGTGCCTTTCACCACATGAATGAATAAAGAAAATGTGGTAAATATATGAAATAGTTACTACTCAGCCACATAGAAGAATGAGTTTATGGCATTTGCTGAAAAATGGATGAAACTCAAGGCTATCATGCTAAGTGAAATAAGCTTGTGTCAAAAAGTCAAAAGCTCAATGTTATTTCTGATATGTGAAACCTAACCCAAATAAGGAAAAGATCAGAAGACTAGACAATGGAGAAGGAAACTGAGAGAGGACAGATGAGATAGGGAATGTTCATGGAATGAATCACACGTAACTTTCTGATGTCATATTGAATCCTATCAACTTGTACATCAAGACTTTACAAAAAAAAACTATTAGTAATTAACAGAAAGATCAGTAGAGCTGACAGAAGAGAATGCAAGAGGGGAGAGGAGATACTGGGAACTGAATTAGAACAAGTTATTCTCCAAGCTTTTATAATTATGTCATTATAATTTATATTGTAATGTAGATCTAAAAATAACCAATAGAATAACAGAGATCTTGTTTCAAGCTTCAACATGCCCCTTTCCCCCTATGTTCCATATGTGGGCAAGCCAATCCCTGGCCTGCTTGCAGGAACCTTCACTCTAGCCTCAGACCCCAAGAACAATAAAAACAAGCCAGTTCAACCATTTCTGAACTCACTAGAAATCCTGCTCTGTCTCTCTGGGAAATCTCTGTATGTGAGTAATAAGTATTTTCATAGCTTCAAAAAAAAAAAAAAAAAAAAAGAGAAAAAGAGAGAGAGAGAGAGAGAGATCAATAGAAAATACCCAAACTGAAACACTGGTAAACAACACTGGAATGAAAGAAGGTGCACACAACATAGCCCAAAACATTATATATAGGAAAATCAATAGGATGAAATGAATAATTATTTAAACAATCAAACAAAAAACAGTAACATTGAAAATTGGCCTTCAGACAGAAATAATAAAAGGCAGAACATAAGGAATCATTAGTTTAAGAGTCTGAGTGATAAAATATGCTAATAAAATATTATTCAAAGTCAAAATAAAAAGGTCTCAAGGTTGGAAGGTAAGAGGGAGAAAGAGACAGAAAAGCTAATTGAAATTGTCTTCAGAAGATCTGAACTGCAAAAAACACTACAAGTATTGTTGTTCTCTGCTAAAATAAACTCATATGAAAATACTAAACTGCAAGAGAAATTGAAAATTCCAAAAATGATGAAAAATTTACTAAATATAATGAATACCGAGAGAGCAAAATAACATTATAAATTATGGTGAAATACAAAACAGTAGAATAAATAAAATTGGATGATAATGAGTTTATTTATGGCACCATTTAGGGAAATAGCTAATGTATTGTTTTAAAGAAGTTGTTTTTTTCCTTTTTAATCTTTCTTTCTTTTTTTCTTTTTTCTTTATTTAGTTTTTGGTACTGGGGATTTAACCCAAGAGACACTTTACCACTGAGCTACATCCCTAGTCCTTTTTATTTTTTATTATGTAAAAGGGCCTTGCTAAGTTGCTTAGTGTTTTGCTAAATTGCTGAGGCTGATCTCAAACTTGCAATCCTCCTGCCTCAGTCTCCCAACTTGCTGGCATTACCGATGTGCACTATTGAACATGGTTTTAAAAAATTTTCAATACATAATTAAATACATATTGTAGTTTCTACAACAGTAACCAATAGAGTAATAAAAGTAGTAATAAAGTAATAAAACCAATAGAGTAATAGAAGCTAAAACAATCAAAAGACCCAAAAATTCCACCAAAAGGATTCTAGAGGTGAAAAATAATTTCAACGAAATTGCAGGATATAGATTAGAATTCATAAATCAATTGCTTTCCTATAATCCAATAAGATTTTTCTGAAAGGAGAAGCCAAGAAAACTATCCCATTCACGATAATCTCGAGGGGAAAAAGATAAATTTGGTAGTTAATCTTACCAAGGAGGTGACTGATCTCTACAATGAAAACTACAGAACATGGAAGAAAGAAATTGAAGAAGAACTTAGAAGATGGCAAGACCTTTCGTGTTCTTGCACAGGCAGAATTAATGCTTTCAAAATGGTCATATTACCAAAAACATTATACAGATTCTTCGCAACCCCCTTCAAAATATCAGTGACATTCTTCACAGAACTAGGCAAAATATCCTAAAATTCATTTAGAAGAGCAAAAGACCCAAAATAAGCAGCAATCTTGAGCAAGAAGAGTGGTGCTTTGTCTGGTGCACTTGTGCATGTCTGTAATCCCTGCAGCTTGGCAGGCTGAGGCAGGAGGATGCCAAGTTCAAATGCAGGCTCAACAATTTAGTAAGGCCCTGAGCAACTTAGCAAGACCCTGTTTCAAAAAAAAAAAATTAGAGGGGCTGTCAATGTGACTTATTGGTTAAGTGCCTTGTGTTCAATCTTTGGTTAAAATAAAAAGAGAAGGAGGCTGGAGTGGTGGCTCAGAAGTTGCAGTGCTTGCCTGGCGTGCACAAGGACCTGAATTCAAACGCAGCATCATGTACACAGTGAAATGTTGGAGCAACAAAAGCCACAAAAAAAGCTAAATAAAATTGATTCTCTCTCCCTCCCCCCATAGAAAAGAGAGATAATAAAAAAGAAAAGAAGGAAG
>PVKS010053152.1:0-10502 GCA_004027875.1 Aplodontia rufa
TTATAAAGGGAAAGGGAAGGGAGGGATAAGGGAGGGTAATTGGGGGGGGACTCCTGGAGATAATTGCAATATCCAGAATATTTACACATTTTATACACATTTTATATTATTTTGTTAAAATCGTGTAAGGTTGTTCAAAAATAAAAATTAAAAAAAAAAAATCTTGTAAGGTTGCTCAAAAATAAATTAAAAAAATATAAATAAATAAATAAATAAATATAAACATACAGGTATGTGCAAGGGTACAGAAGATAGTCACAAAAATAATTCACAGCAAAGCAAAAAGATTGGCACAAAAGACCATGCAATGTTTGATAAAATGACATTGAAAAACAAGTTCTCGGGCATCATTTAGTCTGTTAAAGGCTCAAATAGAGCAACCACAAAAAAAGAAGGGTCAATCTGCTCTCACTTCTTGATCTGGGCACCCATCATCTCGTGTCTGCCCACACTGATGCTCCTGGTTCTCTGGCCTTCCGACTAACCCCAGGTACTCCCCTTCTTCTCAGGCCTTTTAACTTGAATTGTAACTGCATATTTACTTCTGGGGTCCTCAGCAGATTGTGGAACATTAGCCTCTATAGTCATATTAGCCAATTCCTGATTATAATTTCTATCTATATATCTATAAATATGTTATGAATTCTGTTTCTCTAGAAAATCTGATTAGTATTAATCATCATTGGTTATATTCTGAAGTAACAGAATCATTGGCAAAGATGTAAGGGTCCTTCCTAAGATCTTAGAAGTAGTATTTCCTATTTTGCATGAGGTGACATGGGCATTCTCTGGACCTTTCTATATATGCACTCTGATATACCTAAAAATTTAAAAAAATGAAGAGTAATGTTTAAAAATAGAGTGTAAAACTTTTCTTCCACTTTTCTGGTTTGATGAGGGAAGCTTATTTTCACTATCAGGTGTGTTTCTAAGTGGAGATCTATCAACCTTTGGTGAGAAGTCTTTTCTCCAAGATTTTGACAATATATTGAGTGCCTTTGTTTCACTGTTAGTTGTTACATTTTTGTTTCCCATTACAGAAATGTTAGTTGAAGACACTAGCTTATTAAAAATACTTTATTATTTTATGAATGTTTTAATATCTTTTTTCGGGATTAAAATTGTTGAAAATGAGCAAAGGAATAAAGTGAGTGAAAGATGCTAGTTCTTCTACATAGTAGTAAAAGGTCTCAAAATGATAAAATTCCTAATTCTGTTAAGTTATAATAAAATTTATGTTACATATTACTTTTAGGTTACAAGTGCAATTAAATTGATGGAGGTTTTTGCGTAAAAATGAAGTCTATTGAGGATTGTAATAGAGCTCATTTCTTTCACAAAATATAGTACTTTGGAGAAATTTATTATGACAAAATAGGTCATTAACATGAAAAGCAAAATAATTTGAAAGTAATTCAACCAGCAAGTAGAAAAATTACTCACTTGTTTTATTAGCTTGAGCTACTAATAGAAGCCCAAATGTAAATATGGAAGGTATTAAAAGAATCAAATAGTTCAAATTTAAATGTATAAATTATTGAATTGAATAAAATGTGAAAGCAAAAAGTTATTGATAGCATCAAGGAAATGGTGTTGAATTAAAGGAGTAAATATCATATTATGGTTGATATTTGTTTTCTTTTTGATATTTCCTAATTAGAAAAGTCTAGATATTACATTGCTAATGCAAAAATAGATATCTTCCATGCATTGTAGAAGACCAAGTTGGCAGCTGGGATCTCTACTACATGCTCCTTTACTGAAAGTTGACAGGTGAAGATTGTTTGAGATCAGATTGACATTGCAGCCTTCGAGGGTAAATGGATGGTTATGGAAGAGATCATGATGAGTAAAATTAGCTTAACCCAGAGATCTAAGGATCGATTGTCTCCACTCATCTGTGGAGGTGGGGACTAGACCTTGGACAATGAGAAAGTTGGTCTAGTAGCATGAGTTAAATCCAGATAAGATGTAATGCTTTACAATCTAATACTTTTTTTAGAGTTATAGTGGGAAGGGGAATGGAGGGACAAGGGAGGGTAATTGGGGGGGGCACTCCTGGGGACAGTTGCAACAACCAGAATATACACACATCTTATACACATTTTGTATTGTTTTGTTAAAATCTTGTAAGGTTGCTCAAAAATAAAAAATTTTAAAAAATCAAACTAACATATTTTTACTAAAAAGTGACAGTTATTTTTATTTTCAATTTAATTTTTATGTCACCATGACTCTGGCCACATGTAATAACCATCTTCCAAGCATCACTGGCAGCATGAGGCTAATACCACTCTCAATTTGTTTTCCAGGATATGGATAAAGATTGAAGAGACCCATGAATTTGTCCTAGTTTTGACAGGATTTGACTGTATGATCTTCAGAATAAAGTTCCTCCTCTTTCCTTATTTGAAAACTGAGTTGTTTAGAATAGTTCATTTCTAATGCACCTTCACACTTTGATCTATTCTGGATTTGTGCAAATTTTACCAGCCAGTAGACTCCTTATATAAATGTAATACTTTTGTAGTACTCTGATACTCCAATTCTGAAAAATTTTTTCTAGTTCATAGCAAGCTGAAGTTTATTTACAATTCCTAGGAAACTCCCTACAGACAGTAGTTGTAAAGACAATTAACATTACAATTGAATTAATTGGATAAATATGTAAAAAAATTAGCAGATTTGCTATAATTTTGATTTTCTTTCTGAAATGGTAGCTTGTGAATCACATAAATTCACCCTCAATTTTAAGGCAGTTTATTTTAATTCCATGGAAATACAGAATCTAGATTTTTGTTTTACAACTTTCTAGTTAACTTAATGGAGCATATTTGATTTTTCATTCTAGCTAATTGAGAGAAATATTAACCTTCATGCATAGAATTTCTCTAAGATATGCAGTTTTCAACCCTATTCATATTTTAGACTGCAGATTGTTTATAGCAAGATACTATTATTCATATGTATGTTTATTGATCTTTTTGCTAACTTCTAAAAAGGTTATACAAGATGACAACATTTTCTATGTGGTCATGTTTTTCCAGAAATAATGCTATAGTAATGGGATACCAACTAAAGTTATATGACAAGAGTTTTGCAATTGAAATAACAAATAGCATGCTAAGCTCTGGAAAGCCTGCTGTTTTAAAAGTTGTAATCTCTGTTCCTTTGTAAAGATTCTCAATCATTTTAAAACACCTTAACATGTAAACACATTTTCTAGTTACCTGGTATTTATATAGCTTGTTTTAAGGGCCAGTATATACATATTCTTATTTGGAATAATCATGAAACCTGAAGAAGGTAAAACAATTTAGAGATGACATGGTCTGAAGCTATGGATTGTGTAGGGTTGGAATAGCAATCACAGTCTGGACCCTGTATCCAGGGCGAAATGGACAGTATCTGTAGGGAAGTCTATAATTCTAGAAAGGTCACAGGACTCATTAATCTATTCTTGCTGGAAGTGTTTTTGCATTTTGTTGAGATTTGTTTATATAGCAGCCCTATGCTTGTCATCTAAGTGGAAAATTTTACACAAAAGTTAATTTATTCATTCATCCAGAATTTACTATCACTCAAGGTTCTAAAACCAGCATAAAGGGTGGTAATACAGAGATATTGAAGACTGTGTTTTATTTCTGAACAAGCTCATGATGCAAAGAGGAAACAGACCAGAAATCAATATATCCCAGAGCAGTTCCTGCTGCCAGCCCCCTGGGATTCAGGATGGCAAAATGAGGAGCTCTGGAGGTCTCTCTGCTCTACAGGGGGTTAGTGGATGCACACTGGGCTCCTGCAATTGCCTGCACTGACACAATTCCTCAGCCTATTCTTAGTTTCCTAAGAGAAATGGTAGTAAAACACAGGAAAATGTTGAAAGACTTTATATTTAAAATAGGCCAAGTCTGCATGGGATGAAAAACATAACTAAAATATGTCACCTGATTTTCTCCAGTAAAGTGTGTTTGTCGGAAAATATCCAAGATTGCACTTGGACTTTTTTTTCAATAAATAACTACAAGGGAAAAAAGGAATGCTTAAAACGAATGCGAATTTTGAATCCAATTGAACAATGACTGAAATTTAAAATCACCCCAAATTCCCATTGATCACCAGAACAGTGCACAATGGAGAAAAATCCAAAGATATAATGAAGACCTTTGCAATTGTCACACAAAAAATGCTTAAATATTAAGATTTTTATTTGATTTAAATGTGCTATTTATTTTCTCTCCTTCAGCATATATATAATATGCAGTTTTGTCTTCTTTCACTGTTTATAAATTATTTCTATGACATAAAGTTCTAATGAAATCGCATCAAAAACATTATCATTCATTTACCTATTAATTTACCTGTCATAAATTAAATATATTGAAGAATTTAGATAATACTTAAAATCAAATGCTATATCAAAACAAAAATTTGGAAGTGTTGCCTCCTCACATACTCAATTTGTTCTAATTACATGGCCATCTTTTATGTCATATGCAAAAAAATTTTTAAACATTGTTTTATTTAGTATGCATGTCTATCCCATATAATCCCTTTTATTTATGAGCATGTGATATTTTATTTTTATAGTGGTATGATATTCAGCCTGTATTCTGTTTTGGAACCTGAATTTTTTTTTACTCAAGATGTGCATTGCTGGGGCTGGAGAGGTGGCTCAGTGGTTTCGGCACTTGCCTGGCAGGCACGAGGACCCAGGTTCAAACCCCAACACCACATACACAACTAAGTGTTGGAGCAACTAAGACCATGTGAAAAACTAAATAAAGTTGTTTCTTTCTTTCTCTGTCTCTCTCACTGTCCCTCTCTCTTTATTTAAAAAAAAAGATGTGCATTACTTTGTTATTTCCCTACTCTAAAAACAAAGAGATTTTTTAATTTCTGCAAATGGGAAATAATAATTATGCATATGTATGATTTCATATACAATACTCTTAATATTGCTTAGAAGTTCTATATATGGTTATAAATAAATTATAAAGATGAAAAGATGCAGTAAATTTCAAAGTTGTGCCAAACACCTTTTTTTGTTTTTGTTTTTTTGCTACTGGCACTTGAATCCAGGGATGCTCTAACACTGAACTAAATCCCCATCTCCTTTTTTGTTGTTGTTATTGTTTTTGATACAGGCTCTTGATAATTTGCTAAGGCTAGTCTTGAACTTGCAATCGTCCTGTTTCAGCGTCCAGAGTCACTGGAATAACAAGTGTGTTCCACCAAGCCCCATATAATACAACTCTTAAGTTAGACTACTTGGTTTCTAATTCTTCTGCCACTTACTAGTTGTATGACCCTGGAAAAGTTACTTAATTCATTTATGCTTGAGTGTTCTCATAAATAAAATGGAAATGAGAATAGTATTACATCTTTGTGAACTACATCTGTCATGTTACAATGGGCAGAAACCAATGCAGGGAAACATGGAAAATTTGTCACATGGTTATTGGAAGGCTGAAAAATCAGTAAGCATACTGAATACTGAATACTCAAGTAATCTATGGATAATAACTCAGAAAATATCTATACCTCCTAGGATTTGAGGAACAAAAGTGTTTCCAATTGACAGAAACCCTACAAAAAAACCAACAGACAAAGAAGCTTGCCACCTTCTAGGGTCAGCATGAAAGCACTTAGTATAGGATGGAAAAGAAGCAGAGAAACTGCAAATAAAAAACTAGCAGAAATCCAACCCTGGAATTGAAAAGAGAATTAGATGAACTGATTCACACAGAACATTTATACCAAAGCCTGGTAACGGAATAAAAGGCAAATAACTGTTGACCGATTTTATTAGTACCTAATTAACTTAAGCCCAAGTCTTCATTATTCCTTTTCTTTATTATCTTCATCTTAAATTCCAAAACCCAGTAATATATTCACCAAAGAAATACTACACTGTAAAAACTTAGACTACCATGTTCAGGTACTACAATGGTCATTTAATTTGTGTTTCCCCTTTTCTCTGTAAACATAAGCTCCCATTTCCACTTTGTTTATCCAACTAGCTCTCTTTGTAAGCTTTTCCCCACTGTCTGGAGTTACAGTCACCATAATTGCTTGTAATTTCTCCACTGGAATTTTAGAAACAACAGACTTTACTGTGATGTAGTGAATGAGTAGAAAGATATGTGAAAGTATGGCTATGAAACTGATACTAGGGTTGGAAAATGTATGTTGAGCAGACCAGTGTAACACAAGCCAACTGCAGGACTCTTAAAAGGAAATGATTTGCATGGTTAAAGATTTGTGTTAGATTCATAGTTACAAAGATCATTCTAACCTCTTTTTGAAGACTGATAGCACTAATAAAACAAATGAAAAATCATAGTGAAGATTTAGTAGTCTTCAATTTGTGATACAACCAGAGTGATGCTACTAGATGTGGATGGAAGATATGGAAGACCAAGTTTAAAGTTACATGTTTTTTAAGAGAAAAAGAGAGCAAAAGAGGGACAAAGTGTTAATTTCTATTTTTTCACCTGGTTTTTGTTTTTCCTCCACTTAGTTGTGTATGTGGTGCTGGGGATAAAACCTCATGCATGCCAGCCAAGCACTTTGACAGAGAATCACCTCTCCCATCTTCAAGATACACTTCTGAGAAATAAATGCCATGTAGCAATGAATAATTGATTCAAAAAAAAGGAAATAGTCTTATTGGTAACCACATTTTTATATATTTTAATTGTGTATTTTACATTAATTGCATTTTTAAATTTAATTAGCTCTGGGAATTGAACTCAGGGGCACCTTATCACTGAGCTACATTCCAAGATCTATTTTATTTCATTTTATTTTGAGTTAGTTATTCAGGGCCTGGCTAAATTCCTGAGGCTGGCCTTGAACTTGTGATACTTTTGTCTCTGCCTCCAAAGTCACTGAGATTATAGGTTTGCATCACCATGCCAAGTAAAGATCCCATTTTGTACAGGGAGTACCTAGCATTATTTGTCAATGTTTGAAAATATAAGTAAATGTATTAGCTCTTACTTTTACTTATTCCAAAGTGTTTTGAGCTCCGCCATTGTAATACTGAAAGTCATTTTGTGTGCTGATAGTTTAAACATGATCATCAATAATCTTAGAGTTTGGCTGGTTGTGATTTTATTTGACTAGAATAAAAAGGATTCAAAATGTCTTCTCAAACTTTTTAAGTGTACAGGGAAACAGACATGAGTGAATCTGAACCTTTCATTTAGATTATACTGCATCTAAAAATTTTAGACCTAAAGCTGCCAATTAAACTCATTTTGGTGCCTTTCCATGTGGATAGATTCAAGGAGAGAAATTGGTATTAGGAATGCTTAATAACCAAGATACTTAATACTTGAAATAGATTTAGAGGAAATATTTGCTTCAAGTTAGCCAATGCTATTTCCTTTTGAAGGTTTGGAATTTTCTGAAATATCCACAAAGACCATAAATAAGTAAAATATTTAAAGTTGAACAATACCATGAAATTGTTACACAGTAGATTCCCCAGTCTTTCTTACCTCTTGGGCATTGACAGCTAAAAAAAATTGTGCCAAAGAAGAAAGTGATCTAAGTCTTAATTGTTTTAGAGTCAGCTTATGAATTAGAAAAGAATGCGATGAATGTCCTCTTGTCTATAAACTGTTGCTCAGCTGCTAAGCAGAAAGTAAAGTTTGAAGTAACTTGATTAAAAGCAAACTAAAGGTTAGTCAATGATCTACTCTGACACCTTTGTAAGCAAAGTAGAAAGAGCAACACAGCAGTTTTACAACCTCTGAAAATGGAAAAATACAGTCATCAGTGGTATTACTTTCAAGATGTAAGCATATTCAATTATTTCTCATTCTAAAGGACTTTCAAATATGAACATATCTAATGCTCCATCCATCCATCCATTATATCAAATAATGAACATATTGCAATTTGCATATAGCTATTTGGGAGTAAGTTGAAACTATAACTTCAAGATGTCACCTTGAAGGAAAAGGCCAGCACATTGCTTTACCACCTGAAAGAATGCTACTAATTGCTTTTTTCTTAGAGTAATAATAACCTAAAGGGAGCAGAGTTAGGAGCCTTAGGAAGAGGAACACTTCTAGGGCATGCCTGGAGTAATGATCCACCTCTTCCAATCAGGCCACACCTGTTAGTCTACTAAAACTAGGATGCACTCACTAGTTTACAGCTCTCATAATCTAATAATTTCACATCTTGCATTAACACAGGAGATTTGGGGGAACACCTCACATCCAAACCATAACACATGGGCTAATAGAACTCTCCGACCAGATAAATAAAAAGAAAACACCATCTAGTTACATAAATTTAAAAGTGTACAAGGGCAAAAATAGAATAAAAAATGGAAACAACAAAAATAGATTATTTTAAAAGACCAAGAAATAGTCTTTCACTTGTCTTCTTAAAAGAAATGATGTAAATTGGATAATGGTACATGTAATTATCAGATGGAAAGTCAGAAACACTAGAATGAATTAAAAGAAACAAAAGTGGAAAACAGAAATGACTAGTATACTAGAAGGTAAGCATCAAAATTACAGTCTGTACACTATCATCCCAAACTAACAGAAAATAGATATAGAAATAAGTGGAAGAAAAACAAAATATCAGTTCTTATATTATATACAAAAACAAAAATTGTCAGATATCTCTATATCTCTATAATATATATGTATGTATCCATCCTATGCTGTTTATAAGAAGTCCCTGAAATTTTAAGGACATAGAGATATTGGGAGTGAAAGAATGGAAATACTGTATCAGAAAAACTCAAATACTCACAAATGTACTAAACTAATATCCTATGCTAATATGAAATGAAATACTATTAGAGAAAATGACAGATATTATCATAGTATAAAGGCTCAAATTACCAGAAAGATATAACAATTCTAAAGTTTATGTGTACCTGATAACAAGCTTCATAGTGTAGTAAAAAAAATCAATTAAATTAAATATAAAGATAAGCAATTCCAATCATAGATTTTCATATCTTTTATCAATCAGTACAAACCAATACAATTTCAAAGATTACTTTGAACTACCATAAAGTAAAAATCAACTCAAATGGTATATAAGATACACTGCGCTCCCAAACTATGGAATATACATTCTTGTCCAATGCATAATTGGCCTCAGACTGGTTAATAAAGCAAACCTCAACAATTGTGTGAAGATCAAAAATCACATAGAACTTCACATCTGACTACAGTGGAGGAATTATAGCAATAGTCAACCAATGAGAAGAAAGATAAAGAGGAGGAAGGAAGTTCTCATATGTATGCTTCTATGTATGCCCATTGTCTTAACATGTATTCAACAATCTGTTAACCAATTGATGCTATCACACCATGCTTATTCTCTGTTCAATAATATCCAAAATGTATAAAATAAAAGAGGGGAAATGTAGGATAATACACATGATGAAACAAGAGCAAGCCCTTAGAAGGGTTAACATATGATGATGAAGACATAGTCATGGAATGAAATTCTCAGGAACGCCTGAAAACTTATACCTTAACAGGAACACCTGTGGCTGGTCCAACTCCCACATGAAGATAACAATATTATTCAATAATAGGAGTTCATATTCGGGTGAAGGGAATAAGACATCTGCAGAAAAGAAGGATAAAGATGTTATATAACCTGAGTTTATGATTAGGTGAAGGACATAGATCTTAGAAGTAGAGATGCAGGAATCCAGTATAGATAGATAATAGTGTTACTCAGACAAAAGCTATATACAAGGTATTCATTGCCAGTGTTTCATTGCTTGCTAAATTGTAAACTATCACAACTGAACTGTAAACTATCACCACTAACTTGTGAGCTATCCTAAGAAATAAACAGCTGCACAGAATGTAACTGGCATTCTTGTTCTGTCTTCCCTTGAGTCCCCCGGTTTCCCACCTCAGTTCTTTTGCAGTATCTAAGAGGTGATTGCAAGCACCTCTCACAATCTGAGGCAAATTATTGAGAGAACTCTCTTTGATGAAAAATGGTGTACACCTTACCCTGGAATCTTTTTACACATTGGACTTACAACATTGCAGTGCAAGGGTCTGGAGACGTGTTTTAGCAGTTCTGGTGCTTGCCTAACATGTGCAAGGATATGGGTTTGAACCCCAGGACCACGTACCTAAGGAAGTGTCAAAGAAAGAAAGGCTAGATGAAAAACACTAAATAAAATTGATTCTCTCTCTCTCTTTCATTGTCTCTCCCTCTTTAAAAAAATTTGCAAGACAAATGGGGTGACATGATATATACATTTTTTAATTTATCTCATTGACAGAGATTTTATTTTTTTTTATTTTGTTATTTTTTATTTTTGAGCAACCTTACAAGATTTTAACAAAATAATATAAAATGTGTATAAGATGTGTATATATTCTGGACATTGCAACTGTCCCCAGGAGTGCCCCCCCCAATTACCCTCCTTTATCCCTCCCTTCCCCTTCCGTTATAACTCTAAAAATAGTATTAAATTGTAAAGCATT
>PVKS010053153.1:0-10502 GCA_004027875.1 Aplodontia rufa
TGCGCCTCAGGTGCTATCCCCTTTCCTCTTATCATTCTCAGGCCTATAACAAGGCCCAGATGGAGAAATACAAGGTCTGCTCTGGGAAGAGATGGACGATGGACTGAGAGTTCCAAAGTCCTGCCAAGGTTCACAGTCATGAATCTAGGGAAAATGTTTAAGAGAGACTCAGAACGTTAGAAAGGTGTTCTCCAGGTGTGGTTCCTGGACCAACTGCATCAGCATCACCTGAGAACTTGTTAGAAATGCATATTCTTGGGTCTAACCTCAGATCTGTAGAACCTGAAGCTCAGGGGGTAGGACCCAGAAGTTTGGATTTTCATAAATCCTTCAGATGATTCTGATTCACACTAAAGTTTGAGAAGCATAGACATAACAACTCATTGTTTCTCCCTTTTCCTGAGATTCAGAAACCTCCTCTGTAGCACTGCTATTGACAGCTGTGATCCCAGATGAGAAGCACCACATCACCTAAAATCTGGTTAGAAAATTCAAATCCTGGGCCCAGCCCCAGACTTACCAAACCAGGTTCTGCATTTTAAAAGATCTCCAGATGATTGGCATGTGTACTGAAGTTGGAGAAGCCCTGTTCTACCACAGAGATTCTCAAATTTTACCTTGAATTAGAATTGCCACACATTGAGAACCACTGTACAATAAACCCTGCCCACCTCTACCTAACAAAAGCCCTCCGCAAGGCCTAGAGGACACCCCTCACTAAGGCCTAAAGAAATCCTTGAAGAGCTCTGGGGAGATCGTCATCATAGACTGGAGATGGCAGCTGAGGATAATGCAAAGGAGTTGGGTTCTTTGATCTCAAAGAGATTAATGGGAAGAAGTAGCGAGGTGGCTATGTCTGACTGTCAGAGATGAGGTAAGCCCTGTCACAATAAGAGACAGCTATAAAGTGGCAATCAGAGTGTTTCAGTCCACAGGGAATTTTGGCAAGGATTTCTAAAAATGAAACAGTTGGGCAGCCTGTGAGGTGCTGTTTGATAAATATAGGTGAAAACTTCTAGGTTTCTGGGTGGAAACTGGAGGTGGATTCATGGTCTTTTATGCATTTCCCAGACCTAAGTCAATTCATGGACTTGGAGACCCCCAACTGCAAAAGGACCCACTAAGAAGGCCACTGATGTAGGCCGAGTGTCTTCCCCAAAGCCTGCCCCAGAACCACCAGTAGCCACTCATCAGAATAACTGCACCAGTGGAAGGGAAGTACTAGACTTTTCCAAGGTTAACAGATATTAGGCTCTGAACTCACAGAAAAAAATGCTCAAGGTTCTAATGAAAAGACAGATAAAAAGCTCTCTTTCTTGGTTGAGTGATGGACCCTGATTGCCAAGAAAAATTGTGTCATGTTGTACGTGGAGGCAAGAGCACTATTTTTAGGACTTTTAGTTCTCTTCTGCTCTAAGTCCTGATCAGTGGAAAACTGACAGTCCAATCATGTTAAGATCCCCACAGATTCAGATCCTACAGGAATCAAAGCGTGGAGCTGGGTTCATGGTACATGCCAGTAATCCCAGAAACTCAGGAGGCTGAGGAAGGAGGATCTCAAGTTTGAGGCCAGCCTCTGCAACTTAGCTAGACCCTTTCTCAAAAGATTAAAAAGGCCAGGGATGTAGCTTAGTGGTAGAATGCCTTTGAGTTCAATCCCCAGTACTACATGAAAGAAAGAAAGAAGAAAGGGAAGGAAGAAAGAAGGTAGGTTACTCTGGGTCTTCCCATTAGGTAAAGAAACGCATCCAGCTGCAGCTCCGGATAATGGGAACCCGGATGGAATGAGGAAAGAAGACAGTGGGATTTTCAGTGTAGGCCCCATTACCAGCTACAGAAATATGTATTTCATGTTACTTTATGTTTGCTCCCTGCATTAGTTTCTAGTGCTATTTAACAAATTACCATAAATTTAGAAGCTTAAAGCAATACCCATTTATTAGCTCACGGATTTGTAGGTCAGAAGTCCAGGCTCGGCATACATGACTGGATTCTTTGCTCACAGTTTCACAGGCTAAGATCAAGGTGTGGGACGGGCTGCTGCATTTCCACCTGGATCTCAGGATCCTCTTCCGAGCTCACATGGTGGAACCGGAATCCAGTTCCCTGCGTCAGGAAGACTGAGGCTCCCATTACTTTGGTGGTGGTGAGCCAGGGGCTGCTCAGCTCCTAGAAGCCACCCCATTCCTCGCCAAATGGGCCTCTCCATCTTCAAAGCCACCAATGGAGAATTGTGTGTGTGTGTGTTTTAAAAGAGAGTGTGAGAGAGGAAGAATCAACTTTATTTTTTCATCTGTTCATTGTTTCTATGACACTTAGTTGTGTATGTGGTGCTGGGGTTTAGAACCTGGGTCCTCACACATGCCAGGCAAACGTTCGAATCACTGAGCTACTGCTCCAGCCCCTGGAGAAGTCTTCATTGTCAAACTTCAAACCTCTTTTACCAGGAAGAGCCTGGATGCTCTGAAGGGCTCTCCTCATTAGGGCAGACGGACCAAGGGCAAACTCTCTGTAACTGATTTAGGACCTTAATTACATTGGCAAAAGTGCTTTCACAAAAGCACCTTGATTAGGGATTGACTGAAAAGCAGGGAGAAAGCATGTGTTCTCCAGCAGGTAGGGATCTGGGGAGGCTTCTCCAGGTTCCATCTGCCACGCCTCTCTAAAGGGCCAGTGGTTCTGCTTTAGGTTTCAGATTGACATTGCCTGATAAAATGGCAGCCCATGGCCTTTGTCCGTCCCCTTTGATGAGGACATGCTCTTATACAGGCGGGTGAGCATGGATGGATGGAGGGAGGGAAGGGAGAACTGTGCCAGACACATTCTCCCTGTGCTTCTAGTTCCCTTTCCCTCCTCTCTCTCTGCCCAAGTCGATGGGTCTGCGTTGATGACGTCAGTGGGCTCTCTTGACCTTTGCCTCTGCTTGGTTTATCTAGCAGAGAGGCCGAGTAGGAGATTAGAGGAGGGGGCCAGTGAGATCTAAGGCTTCCTGCTGGCTTGCCTCCAGCTGCCTGTGTCCCTCAACTCAGGGCTTGTGCTCCTGTTAGGGCAGCCTTTTCTCCATGGTCCTCTCTTCCTGGATTTCAAGCCCCCTTCCTTTACCCTTTTAAGCTTTAGAGGCCGTAGGTCGCTGTAATATCTCACATATCTCCACTATCTCCTGCCCACACCTTAGCAAATAGTCTCATTATTAAATCTCCTGAATTATCCTAATTTGAATATGCCATCTGTTTTCTGTTTGGATTCTGACTGATACAAGAACCTATTAAGAGAAAGACACAGGAGTGGTGTGGCAGATGGAGATACAAATATTACTTTTATTACTGTCAAAACTGATACTGGACAATATGGCTTAGGTCTGCTAGGCAAGCATGTTTGCTAATATGTGACCCTGAGTTCAGTCCTGTGAGGGCTTGCCTCTGTGAAACCCGCATGCAGGAAGGATCAGAGCAGGATGGATGCTTTTTCAGAATGAAGAGGAAGGACATGACTGAGCCAAACATTTCAGCTGCTTTCTGCTGAAGTCACCAGCCAGATGAGTTGGTCTCCAAACCCAGGGGAAAAGCTAGAAATTGGGACAAGAGACAGAAAACTTGTTCTGGAAAGGCTCCTTCACAAGGGATCATGAAGCCTGAGAGTAGAAACATTTTGAACAGTGAACGACACTTTAAAAAGACAAAAAAAAAAAATCTAGGTACTGTAGCACATGATTATAGTCCCAGACTGAGAGGTCGAGGCAGGAGGATCACTTGAGCCCAGGAGTTCAAGACTAACCTGGACAACCCAGCATAGCCCCACCTTGAAAACAAAAAAGTTACCAAATAAGCAAAAACAGCTGCAGATTTAAAATTCAAATGTTTATTTTATAAAGAACACCTACAGATTGCTTAATAATTAAAACATTAAGAATTCCATTAAAGGGGCTGGAGCAGTGGCTCAGCAGTTGGAACACTTGCCTAGTATGTGCGAGGACCTGGGTTTGAACCCCAGCACCATGTGCATAACTAAGTGTCAGAGAAACAGAAATCAGACGAATAAATAAAGTAAATTCTCTCTCTCTCTTTCTCCTCCCCCTCTCTCTCTAAAAAAAAAAAATCCATTAGAAGTTGGAAAATGGGGCTGGAGCAGTGGCTCAGTGGTTACTTGCCTGGAATGCGTGAGTATTCGAGTTTAAACCCCAGCACCACATACGCAATGAAGTTTCAGAGCAACGGAGGCCACATGGAAAACTAAATAAAATTGATTCTGTCTTTCTTGCTTTCTTTCTCTCTCTCTCTCTCTCTCTCACTGTCCCTCTCCCTTAAAAGAAAAAAATGGACAATGATTACAAATAAGTATTTCAAATAAAAGGATTTTTTTTTTGCAGTGCTGGGCATTGAACCCAAGTCCTTGTACTTGCCAGGCAAACACTCTATCATTGAGCTTTACCCCAATCCTGAAAAGAAAATATTAATGGCTAATATTTAGAAAATGCAGGTGTTCAACTTTGATAATAATCAAGGACTTGATTTTTTAAAAAAGATTTCTCCTTTAGATTGTCAAAATTTTATTTTATTTTGGCTTCTGGGATTCAAGTACATCCTCAGCCCTTTTTGTTGTTTATTTTGAGATAGAGTCTCCCTAAGTTGTTGAGGCTGGCCTTGAACTTGCAATCCTCCTGCCTTAGGTTCCTGAGTTGCTGGGATCATAGGCCTGAACCACCACACCCAGCTCCATGGTCAAAATTTTTAAAGACTGATATTCTCTAGTTTGAAGATACAGAGAAATAGGCACTCTTAAAGGCTGTTAGTGGGAATGTGAACTGATAAGTTTGAAGAGCAATTTAGCAGTGAATTAGAAGTTTAGATGTTCTCATCCTTTGACTTAGCAAGTGTGCGTCTGGGAATTTTTTTTTTTAAGAGAGAGAAGGACAGTGGGGGGGGGAGAGAATCAATTTTATTTAGTTTTTCATGTGGCTTTCGTTGCTTTGACACTTTGTTGTGTACGTGGTGCTGGGGTTCGAACCCGCGTCCTTTCACATGCCAGGTAAGTGCCATAACTGCTGAGCCACTGCTCCAGTCTCTGCTTCTGGGGATCTTTACTGAAGAAATATTCATATTTGTACATGAAAAAACATTGACAAGGATGTTTATTTGTAGTAGTAAAGATCTGAAAGCAATCTTGTTCTCAATAGCAGAATAATAAAATCTTCCTATTTTGGAAAAAAAAATTCAGTAAAAGACTGACCAAAAAGAAAGAGAATAATAAGAGGGTTAATTTTACAGACTTTTCTAAAAAACATTTTTCTTTTACTTTTTTTAAAGAGAGAGGGACAGTAAGAGAGAGAGAAAGGCAGAATCAATTTTATTTAGTTTTTCATGGACTTTTGTAGCTCAGACACTTCATTGTGTACGTGGTGCTGGGGTTTGAACCCATGTATTCATGCATGCAAGGCAAGCATCTTAACCGCTGCTCCAGCCCCTTACAGACATTTTTTAAAATAAGAAAATACTTCCTATGTATACTGCTAAGTGGAAAAAACAAGGTGCTAAAACATAGACATAACACCATGAATAGTATTCATGTGTGTAAAAAATAAACAGGGGAAGGAGAGGAATCTGTAGTCAAGGTTACTGCGATTTTTCAAAATTGTAAACTTAAAAAAATTTAAATTTTATACCTATACCCTTTAAAAGATATATACATGGGTTGTGATTACTAAGTTTAAAGTTTCCATGTGGGTGGTATTTAATTAGTTAACATTCCACTGGATTGCCAAGAGCCTTTATTTGTTACTAAGCATGCATATGTAAGAGAGGGAGCTTGAGAAGGGTTTCTGGATGTGATCGAAACCCCAGTAACAGCTTAGAAACTAAGGATAAAGGGCCAGTTATAGGAACTTCCTTTTAAAGATGAAGGTGTATAACATGGAACTGCAAATATTATTATATTCTTCCCAGAATGTGGATGATTGCTCATGCAAGCACAAATTTTGTAAAGTGATTCAGTTCTGTTTTGTATAACACCGTTATTATTCAACATACTGTGCGAGAGATCATTCTGTTTAAATGTGCTGACATTTGAGTTATAGAGTCCTAATGTACATGCACCGTGGATATTCCAGTATGAATGCTTGGATATAGCAGAAATCTATGAAAGAAAATTTTTATCCAGGATTTAGTTTCCTTTTTGACACTGTTTCAGGAGTCCATGTGGTAGGGACTATTACTGGTACAATTTAGTAAAGTAGGAAAGTTAAATTCTAAAGTCTTAGAAATGCAGGCTCAATGGCTCAAAAAATAATAGAGTGACAATTGAATGTTGATATTCTTAATCTAGGCAGCTATAACTGAACACATGGTTGGGTGCAAAAATATGTAACATGATATATAGAATCTGATTTGAGCATACTGTATAACAGTGATGAAAAGACTAGCAGCTCAAATAAGAAAGTTGAAGAGAAATGAAAATGATCCTATGAAGAGCAAGATGGGAAAGTGTTTAATGAAGAGTGAATGAACCGAAAAACATTAACATAATCTCATGACATTGAAAGACAAAGATTCCCTCTTAGATACTGAAATCTCTAAGTTGCTGTGGAATCACTCAGCCAATCACTACAAATTATATGAAATTATATAAATTCAGAAAATGATGTAAATATTTAGCTCCAGTGCCCCAAGTTTCCAGGTTTTAAGCTGCTTTTTACCAAGAGAACCAAGTATTTACTGAAATGCGCTGGATCCTGGGATAAGAAAAGTAAGTTAGTCCTGGGCCATCTTGATTTTACAAAGAGTCAAGATGAAGCAAGTAAGCCAACCTGGGTTATTTCCTTACGAAGTTTCCAGAGCTGACCAGAACACCTCTCTCAGTTTTTCTTTGCTACTTTTCTTTACCTTGGCTTTATCCTCCTGGGATGACTATTCTCATGAGTACGATTTTACTAGGCAGGAGAAAAGAGGGAAGAGATATTGGATAGGCAACCTTCAGTGTCTGTTAACAGGAACTAAGTCGGTCCAGTTTGGCTGAGGTGCCCACTCATTGACCAATCAGTGAGGGTAGGAAATCAGAATCAGATAAGAAAAAGGCAGCGACTATTCACATCTTTTTTTTTTTTTTAAGTGAAAGGGACAGTGAGTAAGAGAGAGAGAAAAAGAATCGATTTTATTTAGTTTTTCATGTGGCTTTTGTTGCTCTGACACTTCATTGTGTATGTGGTGCTGGGGTTTGAACCCACATCCTCATGCATGCCAGGCAAGCACCGTAAATGCAGAGCCACCACTCCAGCCCCATCTATTCACATCTTAAGGTGAAGAAGCTATGAAAATGATACACAGTAGTTTCCCTAAATAAGAGAACTGTTCCCAGAAAAAGAAAGAGGTTTTCTGATAAGGATCTATTATCTATTGTTATCTACTGCTATTAACAAATTACCCAAAGTTCAGTGGCTTAAAATAACAAATATTTACTACTAAAGGGTTTCTGTAGGTCAGGAAACCTGGTGTGGTTTTGTTGGGTATCTCTGACCCAAGGTCTCTCACAAGTCTGTAATCAAGGTATTGGCCAGGGTGCAGCCATTTTAAGGCTCAGTTGGGAGAGGATCTGCTTCTAAGCTCATGAGAGAGAGAGAGAGAGAGAGCACAATAGAGAGAGAGAGAGAGAGAGAGAACTCAGGCTCTAGTCTCTTGTCCACTTCTCAGAGTGACACTAATCCCATCATGGACCCTACACCTCATGAACCCATCTAAACCGAATTCCTTTCCAAAGTCCCCAGATCTAAATATAATCACATTAGAGATTCCTGTTTCAACTTGCGCACGTGCGTGTGTGGAACAGTCTGTCCATAATAGCAGGTCATCCCTCCTTCCACCCAGGTTTTTGCACAGGGCATCACTGTATGGCCTGAGTTTTTTCTCAGAGCAGGTGAGCAATGGAGGGAGGATCCCCAAGACAGAAGCCACAGCCTTTTCATAAGCTAATCTCTGAGGTGACATCAGACCTCTTTTGCCCTACTCTTATTGTTACATGTGTGTCACACATTCAAGGGGAGAATGAATACTGGGAGACAGATATGATTGGGGTCCATTTTATAGGCTGTCTACTACAAGTTCTGAGCAGATAATATAATAAAAGACCACAACACTGAGCAGGGACCATCTAAAAAGCAGGAATCATTGTCCAAACTCTACATACAAACCATACAAACAATCTGGATCTGCAGAAAAATCTAGACATCATGAGGATACCACAATGAGCAGGTTAATAGGGAATGTGCTAATAGGTGGCAGTAATGTGAACAGAAGGTTTTAAATTTGTTTTTGTTGAATATGAACCCAATATATAAAGATGGTTACGGTATCTATAAAACATTTCTAAGTTATAAGGAAGAGTGATAAAATTAACATACATGACTGTACAACCCAGTATAAGAGAAGGGGTGACAATGACGTTCAAGGCCTCCAATGGCATCCCATTCCTTCCAGCTGAAGAAGTCATCTTCAGGGCGACTTTTGTGATCATTATTCTTTACCTTCTTCATCATTTTACCACAGATATTTGTTTGGTTTTCCCTGCCTTCGGCTTTATATAAATGGAATTGCATTGTATGTATTCCTCTCAAGATTATGTTTCTGAGATTTGTCCATTTGATGCCTTTTCATTGGTGCTTTCGATTTGAACTAAGCTTCACTACGCTCTTCATATATTGTTCCAGTACAACACAGGCAAACTCACAGTTACCACTGGAGCTGCCAGCTTTCTATTCACTTTTCCTTCCTCTTTTTTTTGGTATTGGAGTTTGAACCCAGGGATGTTCTACCACTGAACTACATCCCCAGTTTTTGCCTTTTGTTTTAATTTTGAGACAGGGTCTGACTAAATTGCTTAGGGCCTCACTAAGTTCCAGGCAATCCTCTGGCCTCACTCAACCTCTTGAGGCGCTGGGATTACAGGTGTGTGCCAGTGCACACGCACACCTGGCTCTCTTCACTTTTTTATATAAAACTGCTCTACAACTCATCTATGCGTCTTGATGGAAAATTGGGTTAGTTCCACCTTTTTGCTACAAGAACAGTTTTGCTACGAACATTACTGTGATTGTTCCTGGCATACTTGTGCAAAAATTTATTCAGGGAATATACCTGAAAAAGGAATTGTTGGCTCAAAGGCATTTGAACTATTGGATCAAAGACATATAAGCTTTAAGCTACAGTGCCAAATTATTTTCCAAAATGGTTGTGGTGATTTACATTCCCATCCACAGTGAGTAAATGTTCCAGTTTTCCCAAAATCTATCCAATATTTGATACTGACTTTTTATTTTTGCCAATCTAGCTAGAAGGCATCAAAGGGAATTTCACGGACATTTTGATTTGTATTTTATACATGAATTGTAACATGTTTTACCACATTGGTAAGTGCTAGCCAGTGATCAAATGAGACTCTGAACTCTATACTCAAGTTTTAGCCATCATCGTGTAACTATTTACAGATTGTTGTTACCTTAACTGAACATTACACGTGTGCAACTTCTTTCATTAAATGCAAAGAATCAAGTCTTGTGATTAGTACAATGCCTATGTTGTAAGGTGGTATAAGGTATAGATAATCAAGTGGTGAATAAAGAAAATAACTTTCAGGCTGGGGATGGGGGGTGTAGCTCAGTGTAGAACATAAGGCTCTACCCATGTGCATGTGCACACATACACACACACACCCCACAGGAAAAAAAGACATGAGAAAGAATGTCTTCATGGACATTGTATTCCTTATAAATTTGTTTTAGCATATTATGTGAAGATGCTGCCAGGGAATTAAAAGGAAAAGTGCATCACGCACATCTAATTTATGCAACATCTCTGCTGCCTTAAAAGGAGTATAAGGGAAAAAGGGTGGGGATTTTTGGGTTGGGCACATTTTGTTCCTGATTTGGCGCTCAAGGAGAGGGTGGTGCTATAATAGAATTTGCATACTCAGGGATTTACAGTGAAGTGTTAATAAGTGAATTATTCCCCTTAGAGGTCATTCTGAATTGTCAACTTTGGATTTTGAACCTGCTGTGTGGAGATTGATTAAAATGCTAAACTTAGTGAGGTCACATCCTGATTGGACTCTACCCAGGAAACACATTCCAGGACAGACCAAAGATCTAAGTATAAAGTCAGTTGCAAATGAGCAAGAAACCAGGTGATCAGTACTAGCTGGCAGCTGACTATCCGTTCTGGCAAAGCTGAAGAAATGGGAACTGCCAGTGACATTGGACACATCATATTACTATATTGTGTTTTTTGATGAGCTCATCATTAACCACAGGATGAGCCTGGACCCCAGATGTCTGAGTGGACCTGACTTGGGATGGGGTAGAGAGCAGTGACAAAACAGTGGAAGCTGGGTGCTGGGTGCACTTTGAACTTCTGTCGACATTAGCACAGAAAATAGATCAAAATAACTTCTACTTATGGATTGTTGGGAGTATACATTTACATTTTTGAAAAGTAATTCAGCAAAGAGCACATTCTTTTTTT
>PVKS010053154.1:0-10506 GCA_004027875.1 Aplodontia rufa
TTTTTTTTTTTTTTTGAGAGGGACAGTGAGGGAGACAGAGAAAGAGAGAAATAACTTTATTTAGCTTTTCATATGGCCTTCGTTGCTCCAACACTTAGTTGGGTACATGGTGCTGGGGTTTAAACCCGGTCCTCCAGTTTGCCAGGCAAGCGCTGAAACAGCTGAGCCATCGCTCCAGCCCCAGGACATGGTTCTTGATATTTAAATAATAAGCTAAGAACTCAATTTCTGTATTATTCTGGAGAAATATAGTCAGCAAATCAGAAGGTCGACAGATTGCAAGTATGGATATCAAACTTTCACCTTCATTTACTTATTTCCCTTTTAATGTGGCTTTTAGATTCTGCCACCGTCAAATGAGTCCATTTTCCCTCTGACTTTTGGCATGGCTGTGTGATTTATCTTATAAATATGTCTAATTATTACATGTTAATCATAAAGAAAAATAAAAAATAGTGAATGTAGCCCAAATCGAATCTTGAGAAAAACTTTCAGCCTAATGTTTGCTCTCTTAATGAATTTGTAGGTTGTGATCTGAATACCTGAATGCTATTCTGCTGGACAATAAACAGTCACATTGAGTGCGTCCCCCAGTTAACTCATTCCCACCCAAGTTCTTCTTAAACCGGCAGACAGCAATCAAATAACTTATACCTGACTCAAAAGATTCATCCAAATGGAGCCCAATAGGAGTTAATAGTCTGCAGAATCATGGGCTCAATGGATGGAAATTCAGAAATGCAAAATTCTGCAGTAGGTGTTTAGCAAAACCAAATGACAGAAGAGATAAAGTAAATATTAGTTCAAAGTAAATTAAATTCATGCTGTCAGTATAATATGTAGTAATAGTTTCTTGTAAGAACTTCCATAGACCTGGAGCCACTAAAAGGGCATATATCTGCAAAACTTTTACATTCATATTTAGTGTAGGCACCTGGGTGCAAATGTGATTGTGCACATACACTAACACAACACACAGAAAACTCCCAGGTGGATGCTTTACAGTGTGTCTTCACAAGAACTCATGGAAGTTAAGTCACTACACTACCATGCACAGGCAAATTTATACTTCCTTGGTCTGAAATTCCAAACCCAGGTTTTGAGTTGATTTTAAACAATCTAATTTATAGTCAAAGTGAATGAAATATAAATTAAGAAAAAGAAAGCATAAGTGTGACCAAATGAATTTGAATAAAGTTAAACATTAATTACCTGTTAATTTCTATTGCTCAGGGCAAAACTTTCAGTATGTAGGATGTGTGCATATGTATGCATATTTTTCAATATCTTTCATATCTTCAAAATATCATGTAACAACAAACAAAATTATCAGCATCTAGTTTTCTACTATAAAGATAAAAGGGAAAGC
This sequence comes from Aplodontia rufa, assembly GCA_004027875.1. Classification (NCBI taxonomy): domain Eukaryota; kingdom Metazoa; phylum Chordata; class Mammalia; order Rodentia; family Aplodontiidae; genus Aplodontia; species Aplodontia rufa. The sequence goes on from PVKS010053154.1 coordinate 1,370, forward strand.
TCTCAATGAAAAATCTAAGAAAGACATATTCAAACTTTTTTCAACTCCTCCTTTCTTTATCTACTTCTAGACTTGCCTATGCTTGTCTTGCTTGTATTCATTTCCCCTGGCCTTCCCAAATTATGGTTTTAGTTCAGAAAGAGATTAGAGTCGATTTCATACAAAATTTGAAACAAAATTTTATTGCCCTAAGAAAAGATTATATGATTAATAAGGTGATAGCATAGTTTTATTGTGGGGAAGCATGGGTGGGTACCTTGGCTGTTGTACTATTAGTAACACACATATAAACAAAAGTGTGTTCATCATATAAACAACAAAAGCAAAAATAACAATTATGTAAGAGATTCAAATACATAACATCTACATGAGATGAATACTTCTATGTAAGTGCTAGTATCAAATAAAATATATAGCAACCTATTCTAGTCAACATTTTGTAACTGAAAGTAAAAGTCCTGACAAGAACTAGTTAGAGGAGGAAAAGTTTATTTTGGCTCATAGTTTCAGAGATTCAGTCTATAAGTCAGTGAACTCCATAGCTCTGGACCCCAGGTGAGGAAAAACATCATGGCAGACCCTTTACACAGAGGAAAGTAGTTCAAGATACGACAACTAGGAAGCACAGAGAGCTCTGTCCCATAAAGAAAAAATACAAACCCCAAAATCATGCCCCAGTGACTAAATTTTCCAACTTCACACAATCTGACTCTAGATACCACCCAATTAATTCCCATTAGTGGAAAGATCCACTGATTAGATTAAGGCATTCATGATGCAATTATTTCACTTCTAAACATTCTTGGTTTGTCTCACACATTAATTTTTGGGGACATCTCATGTCTAAATCAGAACACTTCCCGTTTAAAGTTAGCATAGGTAAGCTGTCAATTATAGAGTAATTTCTTATCTCGGGATCAAATTTTCATTCTGCAAACATAAAGAAATTTGTTTTTTAGATAATTGCCAGTAATTAAGGATACCAGTGGGTAAAACTAAGCTGTGTAAATGAACCATTTAACATTTAATTATAACCTAATGCACCATATAACTTAAATTTAATTTAAAAATACAAGATCCTTTAATATTTAGAGCTAAAATTTTATTCATATTTGTAGATTTATATTTTGTAAATTGAGCTTTTAAAGTGCCAAAGTTCAGAATTAGTGTGTTTAGGATGGAACACAACATTTTTTTATATTTTGGTGGCAGAAAAGACTTAATAATATTAAAGTGTTGTGTGGGCAGGACTTCTATAAAAGTGGAATACAAAGCACAGAGAATCTTCTCCCCCGCCACTTAGCATTCAATCCAATAAATATGTAGAACTATTGTGTTAAGTGAAAACAAAGTAAAATTTAAAAAATAAATTAATTGCACAAAAGACACATAACAAAAGGTAACATATTCAATGAAGAAAATCTGCTAAATCTCAGAAAGAAGAGGAGCCAGTTTGGGATGTTTGAGTTTCAATCACTACATTATCCATCCTCCTCTTGGCTCCATGTTTCAGAAAATCTGCCCTAGGCACTATACTTTAGCAAAAAACAAACAAATAAACAAACAAAATGAAGATCCCTGGTCTGGGCCCTGTTGGAGGTGGGGTGCCCAACAATCAACCCCACACTGCAGAAGTTCCATCCCAGGTGGTAGAAAAGACCAACTACTATACTCTTCAGCCAGCCCCCTCTCTTGGAGCCAGAGCTTAACCTCACCCGTGGACGGCTGAGAAGAAAGGGATCCTGATCACTCTCCCTATCTTGTTCAGAGACCACAGATTCCATGTCAGAAGCAGTAGTTTGAAGAACAGGGCATCCAGTGCCCCACAAACACAGACACTGCCCACCAATACAAGACAAATGACTCTGTGGGAAAAGCAGCTCTCCTTCCCCAGCTCAGATAAAGTACAATGTAAGTTCTGACCAGAGAGACAGAGAGAGACAGAACTTAGGATATTGAGTTCTTGAACTCTATTTCAAGGTACTGACTTTATTTAGAAACAGACAATAGAGAACTTCATACTTTAGGGTGTTGTCAAAAATAATGAAAATCTTGGTAGAATGCAATTATAAGAAGATGGTTGTTCAACAACACTAGTAAAAAACAGAGTAGTAAGAAGTTTAACAGAGAAAACCAGGAAAAGAGACAATGAGAAAAGGTCTCCTTGGACTCGAATCAACCTTGAAGATTGAGAAGACTGTGCACCTGTGTTGGGCTGCACCCACTCAGGCCTGATCTGAGCAGAATGTGGGCAGAAGGTAAAGAATTCCCCCAGGCTACACACTGACCTATTGGCACAGCACAGAAAACTCGTTGGCACCAGGGGCTCAAACAGGATGCCAGACCCAATGCGAAGCTCCAAGGTACTCAGAAGCAGAGGTGACTCCAAGAGCTAGAAAATAAGACCACCCACCTCTACAGCAGTCTGGAGGTCTGCAAACAGCCAACGCTGCATTCTTTCTGGTGCAAGGAAAGACCTCTACGTTACTGATCCTTGGGTGAATAAAACCAAAATGTAAATGGCTGAATTAATGAAAGCAGCATCCAAGTCACATACACACACAGCAATAAGGAGATCAAATCTAATTAGATAAGGGGTACAGTACATTCTATAAATAATAAGTGTCTTTTCTGATATAAAAGCAAATAAACACTAACAGCCAAGCCAAAGATATTTTTAAATAATTAAAAGTTGATCATAAATTTAAGTGTAAGATCAAAAAATCACAAAACTCTTAGATGAAAATATAGCACTCTGTTGGACTCCCTACCACCTCAAAAAAAGTAACATGGAACAATTGCATTTGTTCAAATGACGAGTATCAGAATTTAAAGCTATTGCACTGTGTATAAAACCATGAAGAAAGTGAAAAATATCCCCTTTAATAGGAGGGAATACTTCAAAATCACATATCAAAAAAGAGATTCTATTCACAATACATAAATTGTTCTTACAGCTCAATAATGTACAGATGAAAGGGAATTTAAATAAAACCAATAGACATTTCTCTCAAGAAGATACACAAATTACCAATAGGTTTAAGGGTCAACAGTGTTAGTCATTACTAATGTACAAATCTTTGTAATATTGTCTCATGCTTACTAGGATGGTTATAATAAAATAACAGAAACAAAAGCCAAGGATGTGGAGAAATTGATAGTGTCACACATATCTAGTAAGAATGTAAAATAGTGTAGTAATGATAAAGTGGTTTTCCAATTGCATTTCTAGGTATACACCCAAGACTAATAAAGACTTGCATCCAGTCCAAGATTAGTATATAGATGTTCACAGAGCTTTATTCATAAGTAAGAGGTAGAAGAGGCACAAGGTGATCAATGATTAAAATGTGCATCTGTACAATAAGATATTACACATCAGTAGAAAAGAATGAAGTACTACACATGCTATAACATGAATAAACCTGAAAAAAATTTATCAAAGATGACATAATATATGAAATGTCCAAATAGGTAAATCTGTAAAGAAAATAGATTACTGCTAATATGTGTGAAGTTTCTTTTGGAAGAATAAAAGTGTTCTAAAATTAGATTGAGATGATATTGTACAACTGTATGAAGACCCTATAAAACACTGAAATGCGTAACTTCAATGTTGAATTTCATGTTTAATAAATTATATCTCAACAAAGCCATAATAAATGTTCCAATGCAGTTAGAATTCTAATGTAGTGTTAATATTACATGCAGAAAAGAAAGTTTCTCTAAATAGTTTATGCAAGGAACAATATGTGTTATTTTTCCATTTTGGTAAATTAAACACCTCTTTCCATCAAGACAATTTCCAATTTGACTGCACTCAATCAAGCAGCTCTCAGTCATTTCTCCATTTACCACTAAAATATTTGTGTAGATAAAGAAATAAATGAAAGCTCAAAGTGCAAAAATTGCAAAGAAACAAACAAAATTGAAACTAAGAAACACATTGTTTCCCAAATCCCTAAGGATACACTTGTCTTAAGGCATGGAGATTTGCATTGAAATAAAATGTTATCCAGAATTTACCTCATAAAACAGTCTACCTGAAGGAAAAACCAGGAAGATACAATCTATCTTGCCCTCCAGCATGACAACCCCCACATAACTATCATCAGGAGGTCTATGTTTGGTCTGGTGGGGAATCAGGATATAAGTACAAGCTGAACACATTGGCAATAGCATTATTTTCTGGAATATTGCATCCATACAAGAGATTCTCTTTAAGAAAGGGAGAGGGTAAGAAAAATTTCTCTGCAGATTCATTGTAGAGACAGGCTTTTTTGTTGTTATTGGTTGGCTTTTGCTGTGTGTGTGTGTGTGTGTTGGTGGTGGGGACTAAATCCAGGACTTTGCACATGATAAACTGCAGCCCCAGCCCGGGACACACAATTTTAGAGATATTCAAATAATTTAGACCATTAAGGAAACAAGTTGTGGTACTTGTGGAGGAGGTGAATGAGATCCAATAAGACTCTTGAAGCAGAGGAGGCCTGCTAGGAATGGAACATTGCATGGGTGGTTTTCATAAATATGTGTTCATGAGCTGCAAATAAGAACTGTGAATTCAACATTATGTAGATATGAGCAAGGCCAGGAAGAGTGATATATTTTGTTTTTGAGAGAAACTATTTCATTCCATACAAAGGGGGAAAAAAGGTGTAGGGATGAAATTGCAAAAGTAAAATATTTAAGAATATTTCAGAAACATGAAAAATAGCATCAAAGGGTTCAATAAATGATCAAAAGTTACAGTTCTGTAAAATCTTTAAGATTTTCAATAAATGCCCAAATGCTACATACTAATTCTTAATTCAAATACTTGACTGTTACTCTGTTTCTCTTTTCTTATTATCACATACAATGGCAATTAACATCAAGGCACTTTTGTAATCAACAGAGAATATATTTTAAAATAGCTCTTCAATCCACATATATCATTTCATTTCCATTCCACTGGCTCACACTAACTCTCACGTTACAGCACAGTCCCGCAAATCTCCTTTCTACACGGTCTTGACTCCCTATTCTCCACACTGAATGCAGTTCTATTCATTCATTCATTAAATGAATGTTCTGTTCATTCATTAAATTCATGAAACCCTATCTCAGAAACTACTCCACTTCTAATGTACTTGTGATTTCCTTCTCACAATAATTAAAATAGAATTTATATAAATCCTATCTCATCAAATGCAGAAAAGCAACTGTCTCCTTTTATCTACAAAGATTTTTCCAGTCCTTCTTCTAAGTCACCTCTGGGTTTTATTTCCTTTCTCATCTCAAGATTTTATTTCTAGGCTACATATTTTCCTTTTATGCATATTACCTTTTTAATTTTCATTATCACCCATAAAAGTATCCCAATTTATGAAGTTCTTCATGTTATCATCCGAGCACTTCAATTTTGGAATATCGTTATTTAAGGTTTGAAGTTAACACCACCAACTAAAAAATTAATATTAACAATTCTTATCTAAAAATTATGGTTGTCATTCTTATTGCCTATTTTTAATTAATGTAGAAAGCTACAGAAGTCACCCTGGCCATATCAATTAACCTCTAAACCTCTTATAATCCTTAAATTTCTACATTAGCCCTGTTGGATAAAATCTTCTGTCATGATGAAAAATTTGAAATTTTGGCATTGTCCTATACAGCAGTCACTAGCCACAAATCATTATTAAGTTCTTACAATATAGCTTGCAGGCTTATGGAACTGAATTTTAATCTTATTTAATGTATATACACATATACAAGTACATATAGCCACCCTGACTAGCACCAGTAGCTTTAGCACAAATCTAGAACCTGGAACCACAGTGGTTTCCTTTTACTTTCCTATAAAGTTTAAGGATTCCATCACGGTATTTTGCTGAAAAAAGGAATGAGTCTTCTGCTTCCCTCACAAAAGAAAATCTGTGTACAGCATTAAAACTAGCATAGCATTCCATATTCTCACTGTCTTGCCATTACATAGGCTGAGAATGTATCACTAATTTCATCTCCAGGCTTAGCTTCTGACATTGATCTCTATTGATGTAGGTATGATAAATGTATCTTGGTTCTCTTATTACTAAACTGTGAGACTCGGGCCTTTGTGAACATGTTATTTATTCTGCCTAAATCACGTATGAGTACCATAATAATCATCCTAAATAACAATTTATCTCAAATCAGAATTTTTAAAAATCTTCTGAAAAGCTTTTCCTGATTCTTTTAAGAGCTGAGTAACCTCTCACCTGCTTGTTTTTCCTCTTCGCTTAATTTCTTTTACTCCCATGCATTCTGTTCCTTTTTTATACAAGCAATATGTTTCATATTTTTATTCATTTAAGGAGAGATTACTAAATGCATAAGATATGCTGGATTTGTAGAATTATGCAGAAAACAATGTTAACTACTAAGGAAATGAAGGGCTTCAGAAAGTCTGTGGTTCAGTAGGACACAGTTAAAAATGCAATCCTAGTAAATAAGGTAGCAGTATAGAAACTCTGAAAGTACATGTATCATGACAGAAGGCCAAAACTTCCATGGGCCAGCATTGCTCAGAATACTTTAGAGCCCAGAGTCCTATATTCTAAGGTTAATTACTTCCCATAAATAGCTATAAAGCCCTTTTTATTAAACTGGGACCTTCAGTTAAACTTCTGCTACATCCAGCTATACCATGTGAATATTTATTTGAGAGACAGGAGTTTAAAAAAGGGAATTGTCCTTGCCTGGGATAAATTAGGGTGAGGGCAATGGAAAGACTGAAGATATAGAGTAGGTGCAACAATTACGTGCAATAAAAACATCAAGGGCAAAACTCTGGATTTCTTTCTGCAGGATGAAGAATGTCATTCAGTTATTATTTTCTGGAGTTTAGGACATAAGACACATTGTTCCCTAACTAAATTTGCTTTCAAAAGAAATAGGGGGAGATAAAAAAAGATTAGAAAAGATGAAAGAGAAGATGGTGATGATAGATAAAAAAAATGTTAAGTGTAAAACCAATGATATTGCTGTTATGAAGAAAAGTGTAAATAATAGAATAAAATTTTCCATTGTTGGAAGAAGGATCAGCATTTGTCAACATGAGATGAGGTATAAAAATACCAGGGTTGAACTCCAAATCTACCAAATTCCATAATTGCAATTATGTGCAGATTTCTTGCTATCTATAAGCTTCAGTTTACTCATTTGAAAACTTTTGATAATAAGTATCTCGCTTTTGAGTTTTAAGAGGATTAGATGAACACTAAATATAGATCATTTATCACAGTGTATGGCATATGGGTAAAAATTAGTAAGATACAAATAATATCATCTAGAAAATATATGTGAAAATTTCCTTGCCTTTTTACAGTTTAGAAACAGATTGAACTCTGAATATATTCTTAATTTGTCTAGAATTATGAAATGCATTTAAGTTGAAAGAAAAATCAATCTGAGTTCACAATTGTACTAACCATCATTAAAGCTGAATATAATGCAAAACAAGTATACTAAGCTACTAAAAGAAATTGTAACATAGAACTTCAATTTTATTGAGTTACCAATATTTTGCATAGTGCAAAAGTGTCAGCGTAATGTATGACAAAGTACTTTAATTTATGTATGGCAAAGTTCTTAAATTAAATGTAGAAACCCAAAAGGCATAACAGTATTCCTTGATTGAACAATTAGAAATACATTACTTAGGGGGCTGGAGCAGTGGCTTGGAGGTTATGGTGCTTGCCCAGCATGCACAAGTACATGGGTTCGAACACCAGCACTCACGGCACTCACGTACACAACTAAGTGTCAGAGCAATGAAACCCATGTGAAAAATTCAATAAAAATTGATTCTGCATCTCTTTCTATCACTATCCTTCTCTCTTTAAAAAAAAAAAGAACTATATTACTCAGTGGCTGGAGGGGTAGCTCAGCTGTTAAGGCTCTTGTTTAGCATGCGAGAGTACATGAGTTCAAACCCAGCACCAGGTATGGTACACATCGAAGTGTCTGACCAGTGATAGCCACATGGATAACTAATTAAAATTGATTCTGTATTTCTCATATTTCTCTCTCTCTCTCTCTTCTCTCTTCAAAAATAAAAAATATATTACTTAAATAATTAAATATAAAGAATTCATTTACCTTACAAAACAGGACATAATGGTTTTAAAGTACTGAGAAATAAAATTCAAACACAAATGTATCAAGAACCAGTTGAAAAAGGTGGAGCAAACCAAAAGCTATAAGATGATAGAAATAATATGAACACATAAAAATGATAAATACCAGCATTTTTATCTTCCTAATCAAAGTCTCAGTCTCAATGAGGATTAAAAAATGGAAGCATTTGATTCTTGTGCAAGGAGAAAGATATGGGTCTAATTTCAACTTTCTGCAGGTGGATTACCAGTTTGTCCAGCACCATTTGTTGAAGAGGCTGTCACTTATCCATGTAATATTTTGTCCCCCTTTGTCAAAAATCAGATGTTTAAAGATTTGAGGATTTGTTTCAGGGTCTTCTATTCTACTCCATTGGTCTTCTTCCCTATCTTAATACCAGTACCATGCTGTCTTTGTTACTATGGCTCTGTAGTATAGTTTTAGATCTGGAATGGCAAAACCGCCTGTTTCATCTTTCTTGCTTAGTAGTGCTTTGGCAATTCTTGGTTTCTTGTTGTTCCAAATGAATTTGAGAATTGCTTTTTCTTTGTCTGTAAAGAATGACATAGGTATCTTTATAGGGATAGCATTAAATCTATATAGAGCTTTTGGTAGAATGGCCATTTGGTATAAACCAGCTACGTTACAACTGATAGAAGACAAAATTGGTCCAACACTTCAACATTTAGGAGTAGGCAAAGACTTTCTCAACAGGTCTCCAAAAGTGAAGGAAGTAAAGTCAAAAATCAGTGAATGGGATGCCATAAAGCTAAATAGCTTTTGTACTGCCAAGGAAGCAATCAAAAGAGTCAAGAGGTTTCCTACGGAAATGGAGAGAATCATGGACTATGATTCCTCTGACAAGGGTCTCATATCCAGAATCTACAAAATCCTCAAAAATCTCAACTACAAAAACACTAACAGCCCAATTGATAAATGGGCCAAAGAGCTAAATAGAAACTTCTCACCAGAGGACATTGATCAAGCCAATGAATACA
>PVKS010053155.1:0-10499 GCA_004027875.1 Aplodontia rufa
GACGCCGTCCCGGGAAGCCGCACTGGCGGGAGCTCCCAGAGTCGGAAGCGTCTCCGGCTGCACCGGGGTCGCGTCTACCCAGTGGTCCACCCTCCCTCACCCCCCCGGCCCAAGCCTCCAGCGGAGGACACCGCAGGGGGTGGTGCCCGGGAGGCGCCCCGCGCTCGGGGGAATGCGGAGGGCCGCCCCCGGGCCCCGCGGCAGGGAGGCGGCCGCGGCGGGTCACTCACCGAGAGGACGCTCATGCGGATTGGGGTCTCCAGCAGACACGCCATCTTGAGCCTTCCCACCCGGCTGCTGCCGGCGCCGGCGCGGGGGCCGGCACTTTCGACAGCCGACTACTGGGCCAACAGCAGGAGCCTCCGCAGAAAGCCAGGCAGGTAGACGAGAACCGACCACTCTCTGGATGCCGCTCACGTACGGGAAGAGCCCGCGGAAGGGCGAGGAAAGGGGAACCGCGTCCAGCGCCTCCTTACGAATCGTCCTCTCGGAAACGGCAGCTACTGTCAGCCTGGGTCAGAGGTGGGCGCGGGCAGCGGTTTCCGCATGCGCAGAGAGCGGCCGGCCCCACCTGCCGCTCGTGGGGGGCGGAGCCTCGGGGGCGGAGCCTCGCTCTGGCGCTGCGAGCTGTCCCGACTGATAAATTGCGGGTTATGCGTTCGCGTATTCACACTCCGGAAAGCTAGCACATGGAGCCACCTATACAGTTTGCAGCTCGCTTTCACATTCATTCTCTCTCTCTTTGCACCAAACTCCTAGCGTCATTATCATCTTCATTTTGTAAGTGGGGAAACCGTGCTCTCAAAACCAGGGTTTCTGTCGCCAACCAGAGCGATCGTTTAACGACCCAGCGCTTAGGTGTGACCTGCTTTAGCGTCGTGCGCTATTTATTCCGGTAGAGTGTTAAGAATAGACACGGTAGAGCAGAACGCTTGGGTTCAGTCCTCGTTACATCACCTTCTAGCTGCCTTACCTTGCACAGGTTACTTAACCTCCTTAGGTTTCCGTTTCCTCGTCTGTAAAATCAAGTTTATAAGAATAGAGGAACCAATAAACAAAGTACTCAGAACATGCCTGGAAAAGTAGAAAGCATTCTGTGTCAAGTGCGGGGAGCGGGGAATGAGTCAAACATCTGAATATTTCATACTACAACACGCGGATAACTGACACCAAACAAAAGCGTGCTCCTAATTATGTTTTCTGGTTAATTCACATATCTTATTCCTCTGTGTGTGTGTGTGTGTGTGTGTGTGTGTGTGTGTAGGCACCCATGTGTGCAACACTGCTCTTGACACGGATAGTCAAGTTTCACCTTCCTGCTGCTGGCAACCAGCAGGGTTTCCAGATGGTTGCAATAAGCCTGTTAGATTACTTGTCTTCCTTCCACTTCTTTAGTCACTCGGAATTGGTGCTATTACCTTTCCCTTGGACTAAAGCAGTAGCCTTCCCACTGGTCTTGTAGTAGATAGCTTCCCTTTCACTTTGCTCTTCGCTGCTGACCTATCTTTCCTTGTACTTGTTTTTTATATCCATGGTAACATTTATCAGGCATGTTTATGGATCTGTTTTCCTTCAAAAATGTTGAGTTCCCGTGTAACAGACACACCGAAAGCAAACACACACACAATTTAGGGGAACCATAGACATGTAGGTTGGGGAGAGAGGAAGGGAGAGATGGGGGGTTGGGAGAGGTAAGGAGGATAGGGAGGGAATCTAGGGAGACAATCCACAATGCAGCCTATGCATCAACCCCCTGAGAAGTCAAATGATACTTATACTATCATTTAATTCTGGAAAATTTACAATCGTACACACACACACACACACACACACACATTTATATCTCTTATGGGGTGTGATATAGAAAAATCAAGAGCAGGGGAGTGGGGGAACTATGATTTAAGACCACATGCATATCATATTGTCACTTCATATGTGTTTAAGATTCATTGACAATTCAACTCCTTAATAACAATTTTAAAAAAAGAAAAAATAATGAAAAGTGAATTGTAAGAAAAAGGCAATATGTCAATATTTATGAGACACGATTGCAAAATACTGCGCAAGATATTTGAAGCTATACTGCATGCCTCTATAAAAATGTAAATATTTAATACTATTGTCAATTATATCTAAAAATAACAAGGGCTGATAGGAAGGGAGGAGGAGAAACATTGGAACTGAGTTAAAGTAAGGTACACTCCAAGCATTTATAAGTATGTCACTGTATATACTAAGGCCATGCATTAAAAAATGTTCTTCATAGGTATAAGAATAGTGTCACTGTACTTGGATATTTTAGGAAAAATATAGGACCAAGAAAAAGAGGCAAGGGATCTGGGGTTTGGGAGGAGGTAAGTAAGGGGGTGCGGGGGTGGGGGTTATTGACAAAATTGTATTGCTGTATTGTGTGCATCTATGAATATGTGACAACAAATCCCCTCGTTATGTACAACTATAATGCACCAATAAAAAATAGGGAAAAAAAAGTTGAGTCCCAAGAAGGCAGGAATTATATTTTATATTATCCTTCTGCTTTAATTATTTCCCAGACTTCATTAATCTGCATACTACCTACACAATCTTTGCCAATCTGCACCCAGGAGTTATTACATATTCAATATTTTTCTTTAAAGCCAATTTCAACTCATTTAAAAATTTTAGCCTCATCCTAAACCATACTACTCTGTGAAATCAAGTCTTTTGGGCTTTTTCTTTTTAATTCTAGCACACCTTATAACTACAAAAAAAGTTTAAATGCCCATCTTGTAACACCTAAAATCATGTCATATACTGCATATCACAAACCCGGCAGAGCAGGACTCTTATACATAGTATACAAAGGCAACAAAGGCATTGATTTAATTTTCAGTTAACATTTTATGATGTAGTCATGACTTTATGTGATCTATACTCCAGCAATGTGTCCTTCAGGAAACCCCATCCTAAGTCTTCATGCATCACTTTGTTCTTGAAGCTATCATAGCATCTCTTACAATATAGTCTAATTGTAGATGATTTTTAAAAATTATATACTAGTTTGCTTCCTCGTCAGAAATAGGGATTTTATCTTCTAGGGCTTTTATCTCAATACATAGCATAGTCGTTTACTAAATGTTTGCTGAATAAATTTTTGGATTATTATGAAACTGGAACAAAGATTTGAGTGCCGGCAGTTTAATTGTGAAGTGCTTTCAGGAAACAGAATTGATGGATGAGAGAGAGTGAGAAAGAAGAAAAGGTCAATATAAAAGTCCATTATTGCCAAGCGTGGTAGCACACATCTGTAATCCCAGCCACTCAGGAGGCTGAGGTAGGAGGATTGCAAATTCAAAGCCAGCCTCAGCAACTTAGTGAGGCCCTAAAGCAACTTAGCAAGATCCTCTCTCAAAAGAAAAAAAAAAAAAAGAAGAAGAAGAAGAAAATTTAAAAAGGTGGGGGCTGGGAATGTGGCTCTGTGGGTAAGTGCTACAGGGTACAATCTCCAGTACAAAAAGAAAAAAAAAAAGTCCATTATTGAGGCCACTGTTTATTCCTTGAGCACCTCTGGGAAACACAGTATTCCACCATGGATTGTCCATCTTTAGGGTGGGCATGGCCCACCACTCCCATTCTGAACTGGTTGAAGATTTCCCCAGGGCTGTTAACTCCTGCACCCCAGGACTGCATCTGTGGACAGAACAGAGAGGTTTTCCATTTGCAGGTGTGCAAAGGCAGAGTCTGAAGGTTTGCTCTTGTGGTCGGATACAGTCAGAATACAGCTGAGCTCACCCAGGATTGTCATATAGCTGTCACTGAAATGGGAGATGGGTATGGGCAGGAAATGTGACTTGAGGCATCCAATACCTCTGCAATCCAGGTTTCCCTCTTTTATTCCTGGAAACCAGTGTGACCATTTTACATGAAAGAAACATTGAAGAGCAAAATGTAAGCCTGTGGGTCAGAAATCTTGTTTTTGGTTCATCGTTTGCTGCTAAATAACTTTAGGTGCATTTTGAACATTCGCAAGAGTAGAAATTGAGGGGTAAGAACAAATTCAATTCCACCTCCCCATAACAACAATGAAAGTATTAAATTTGGCCCTGCACTGAGGAGAGGGAAACACCCACACTGACTTCCTTGCAAACAGTAATGAAACTTCTCCTTTTCTTAGAGCAATATTAATTTATGGAAAAAATAATGACAATAACGTGAGTTTAATGACACAAACTAGAATACAGAACAGGAAGTAAGCATCCAGAAAAAAAATGGAAAGTATTTATAAATAGTTGCGCAGATCTTCCCAGATGAATAAGGAAGCTGTATATTTTAAACTAGAAATGTACCTATGTAAAAATAGAAAAGATTGAAGCGTGGAAAGATAGATGTAAACCAAAAATAATGGTCCCAAGAGAGATTTAGAAGAGTCTTTTAAACGATTTGAAAACAGGATATTCTTTAAATAAATAAGGAAAAGAAAAATGGACTAGTAGTGATACAGAGGAGGTGCAGTGAAATTCAACAGACACAACAGCATATTTACTTGTGTACGCCCTAAACTGGGATTTCAAAGTGGAATAAAGATGTGCTTCCGGCTCTCAGCAGGCAGGAATAGAAATGAGACTGGGAAAGTTTCAATAATTTGCATAAGGTTGCTTGGGGATTAAGAGGCTGAATCAATCTGGGCACAGGTTTCTCTGGTTCAAAAGTCCTTTCCAGAGTTCCCACAGTTCTCTTAGACCTGATAGGGCTCTCCTGGATGAGACTCACCTAAGTAACCAGTCCATTAAGCCAAGTGCACAAGGAATTCATCAGATCCGTAGAGTGTGTTTGTGTGTGTGCGTGCGTGTGTGCTCTTGTGTACGTCTACGTAAGTGAGATGTTTTAAAAAGTCTTCTCTTACAAAATGTTTTAAAAAGTCTTCTCTTACACACAAAAGTAAAATGAAGAAAATTCTCTTTTGAAGACTGAATTACTGCTATGGCAAAACTCCAACTTACAAATGTAGAAGAAATGATGGGGTTAGAAAAACACTGCTTGACAACCACATGAATTATAATTGTTCCAAGCAACAGTCAATGGATGCTAAAAGTTGTTGGTGAAAACATGTCAAGGAACAGGGTACTTAACACAGTAAATGCTTACACAGTGTGTGAGTCAGAACTTATACAGCGTGAAGAACCTCTTTACAAGATGCTAATGGTAGTAAACCACTTTGTTCAGCTGATTGTAAATAAAATCACAGGTAATGGAATGGATACCTTGCTATGCACAGAAACCCTGCTATGCACCGAGAAGGGCACATCACTTCTGTTACTTCTGTTTAGTATTTCTGCTAAAATGCATGTGTATAATCAATGAGAAAGCATTGGATAAACCCTGAGAAACATTCTACAAAATAACACACTTAAACACCCTTCAAAAGTGTCATGAAAGACGAAGAAAAATAGAGAAATTGTTCCAGATTATAAAGGAGAATAAAGGGATGCAGCAAGGCAGTTTGTGAGCTAGGATTGAATTTTGGACAAGGAAAACCTTTATTTTTTCTTTTGTTATAAAGGTCAATGGTAGGGGCTGGAGCTGTGGCTCAGCAGTTTATAGCGCTTGCCTGGCATGCGTGAGGATGCGGGTTCAACGTGTAACAATGAAGTGTCAGAGCAACAGAAGCTACATGAAAAAATAAATAAAATTGATTCTCTCTTTCTTTCTCACTGCCCCTCTCTCTCTTTAAAAGTAAAATAAAAAATAAAGGTCAACAATATGTAAATGGAGAAACTTTGAATAAAGTCTGAAGATGAGGTATCATTGTTAATCTTGCTTTTGATAATCGTATTGTTCTTATGAAGAGAATACCCTTCTTAGGAAATACACAGTGATGAATTAAGTGTAAAAATTGAGTACTAGGGGCTGGAGCTGTGGCTCAGCGGTTACAGCGCTTGCCTGGCACACTCCAGGACACAAGTTCAAACCCCAGCACCACATACATGAAGAGTCAGAGCAATGAATATCAGATGAAAAAATAAAATTGATTCTCTCTCCCTCTCTTTCACTGAGGAGCTGGAGTGGTGGTTCGGTAGTTACGGTGCTTGCCTGGCATGCGCAAGTACACGGGTTCAAACCCCAGCAACCCATGTACACAACTAAGTGTCAGAGCAAAGAAAGCCATGTGAAAAACTCAATTTAAAAAATTGAAAAAAAACTGAGTCGTGGATTAAACAACTGTTTTCCTTTAATAATGAAAAAGTAACTCATTGAGAAAATAACAATTTTTACAATCTGGAGGATTTAGCCAAGGATCCTGCAAATTCATTCATTAAGATAGATATATACATACACACATGTAAACTAGATATCTATTGTGTGCCAGGCACTATGCCCAGGAGTGTGAATACAGTTATGAGCAGGATAGATTTATTCCCTGTACTCACAGACCTGTCAGGCAAGAGGTAAATACACAAATTAGAATGTAAGGTGATAAGTGAAAGGATGGGACTCATCATATAATATAACCTCACCAGGACCAAGGTCATAAGAAGTCCCTCTGGTGAAGCTGATATCTCAGTTCTGATCTGAATTATAACCAGAAATGGACCAGGCAAAACCCTGCCTATTACTTCCCATAGAGCCTGGCTTGTCCAGAAACATTTATCTAATTGTAGAATTAACATACTACTTCTCTGGATTTAGTAGTGGAAACACTGGTGGATCCTCTAAAAATCATCGCCTGGACAAGAACTGCAATTATTTCTGGGGAGAAAAGAGACCCTCCAGAATCAGCAGGTCTTCTGAGAGCTATAGCATTTTCTGGATTGCATAGGTAACTGGAAGATTCCCCCATCCTCTGCACACAAGGTGACTACTTTAGGCAGATGTTGCACAATGGAGAAGCAAAGTTAATAAGCTAGGCAAATTAAGTTTGACCTTTTCACCATTTACAATACAGAGATAGGATTTAGAAGTCATAAAAACAATAAACAAGAGATATTGTCTATTTTTTATCCTGCTGAAATCAGAATGTCCAACAAGATGTCTGACAAGTTGTGATTCAGAGATTAGAGACACTACTCTTTTCCCCATCTGGGTTTATTTGCTTGTCCTTACAATTACAGCCTAAGGGGGTTGGAGCAGTGGCTCAGCGGTTGAAGCAGTTGAAGCGCTTGCCTGGCATGCCTGCAGGTCTGGGTTTGAACCCCAGCATCATATTCACAACTCAGTGTCAGAGAAACAAAGACCAGATGAAAAACTAAAATAAACACTGATTCTCATTCTCTCTCTTAAAATAAAACAAAGTAAACAAACAAATAAATTAAAAAACTGCATCCAAAACAGACACGCTCTATCCCTGGTGTTCCTATAGAATTAGATGCAACTAGGTAGTCGTAAGTTCCAGAACAACATAGTTCAATATTGAGACACGGCAGATGAGTGCTTTTCTTTATGTTTGTAACACTTTGTTTATAGGCTGAACTTGCCCAGATATCCCAAGAGCGTTTCTGCCCGATGTCATCAGCAAGCCTTCCTGAACAACTCTATCTTAAGTGTTCTGCAACAATCCCTATCTTCCTATCTCCTCATCTGCTTTTTTTTAAGGAGAGAGGGACAGTGTGTGAGAGAGAGTGAGAGAATCAACTTTATTTAGGTTTTCATTGACATTCGTTGCTCCTACACTTCGTTGTGTTCATGGTGCTGGGGTTTGAACCCCAGCATGCATCCTGGTGCATGCCAGGCAAGGGCTGTAACTGCCAAGCCATTGCTCTAGCCCCCATTTGCTATATTTTTACTAATCCGTTGTTTAAACATGTTTCTTCCTTCCTAAGTCCTTTAGTTCTATTCAACTCTTATTTGACTGAATGTCATTATCACATTATATTTTTCCCCCGAGGGCCTATGGATGTTGTCTCCCTGGAGTTCTTTCCACATTTGGAAACATCTGCTTGTTGCCTTTTACATGAATGACATCTTGGCTGGTACATCATACAGGAAAACAGACTCATTCTAGGCGATTCAAGAAAAAAGATTACAAGGAAGGACCGGGAGTGGCTGTTTTGCTAGAGGATGAGAACACTAGAGTTCAGCACCACCGAAGGATTTGGGGTGCTGCGCTGCCACTGTAGAGGGTCAGGCTTGTCTGCTGCCACCATATTTGCCAGAGCCAGAAGAAAAAATAAGTAGCTTCTATTTTCTATCTTCCACTCTCACACAACTCATATTATTTTTATCAAACCTAATCCAGACCCCTACTGGCAAAGGAGTCTAAAAAATGTAGCTTCTTACCTTCCAGTTCCTTCAAGAGAGACGTAGAAATGTAAAGATATACGTATATTTAATTTGAACGTAAGTTGCAGAAATGATACCTTTTACCCCTAAATATTTCAGTTTTTCCTGAAAATGAGAAATTAGATAATTGCACTAAAATGATCAAAATCGGGAAATTAATGCTGATACAATATTATCTAATTTATAGCTTTTACCCAGATTTCACCAATAGTCCTAATGTCTGTTATAGTACCACAATCAATTGTCATGAAACTTTATTCCCCTGTAATTTTTCATCTTTCTCTGTGTTTGTTTTTCGTGACTGTCATATGTATGCATGTACACACACATGCACATCTTAAATATAGGCTACTTATTTTGCAAACTTTTTCTCAATTTCAATTTGCTATACTTTCAAGATTGAATTTAGATGTTAAAAAACAAAATTACAGGGCTGGAGTGGTGGCTCCGTGGTTACAGCACTTGCCTGGAATGCAGACGCGAGTTCAAACCCCAGCAGCACATACACAACAAGGTCTCAGGAAACCAAAGCCACATGAAAAACTAAATGAAATTCTCTCTCTCTCTCTCTCTCTCTCTCTCTCACTATCCCTCCCTTTAAAAAATAAACAAAAAAGTAAAAGTTCCTCAAAATTACAATAAATTTTGTTTAAAGATCCTAGTTGGTGTATGTGTGGTTCTAGAATTGGGCCACACTACATTGTATAAAATCGGATGAGTACCCTGATGGCTAAGAGAGGAGGTGTGTTTCATAGACAGAAGAGGGCCAAGGAAAGCAGAAACAGAATAAAAAGCAGATGGCCAAAGTTACTTTCTCTGTGAGGGTTAAAACAGGGGGACTTCCTTGACTCCTAAAAGAAACCTGAAACGGGCTTGATTGAGATTTGGCTATCATATCTTACTCTCCTGATGTCTTGGAAGATCAGATAAACAACTTAATTTTGATTTGTTGACATGAAAACTTTAGCGTGAGTACTCTATTTCGGTTTGGTCTATTGAACCTAGTCCAGAAGCTCAGTCTAAACCAATGGACTCCTACAAATTTTAGTTTGGACAGATTATGCACTTCTGACAGGAGTACTACGGAAGTGATATGGTATCATATTCAGGCCTCATGATGTGGATTTGTTGATTTCCAGTGAGGCTAACTTTGATCACTCTGGCAATTTCTCTAATGTAAAATTTCATATTTTGTCTTTTTTATTAATAGAGTATCTTTTTGAAAGATACTTTAAGACTATGTAAGTAATCTCAAATAATAGATACATTTAGGCTGTAGGGCTTGGGTTTTAGCTCAGTGGCAGAGAGCTTGCCTGGCGCATGTGAGGTGCTGGGTTGGCTCCTTTGCACTGCATAAAAACCACAAATAAAACAAAGATACTTTTTCATCTACAACTAAAACAATTTAAAAAAAGACCACCTGGGGCTAGAGTGGTGGCTTGGTGGTTACAGTGCTTGCCTGGCATGCACAAGTACACGGGTTCAAACCTCAATACCCACGTAACAGCTAAGTGTCAGAGATACGAAAGCCATGTGAAAAATCAATAAAAATTGATATCAAATGGATGGAGATGGAAAAAATTATGCTTAGTGAAGTATCCCAATCTCAGAGACTCAAGGGCCGAATGATTTCTCTCATCCGTGGAAGCTAGAATACATGGGGAAGCAGTAGGGTAGACGGCTAACCTAACAATACTTCAAATTGTATGACTCTCAGAGTAATAGGGGGATGGCTCCCTAGGATAATTGGAGGCGTAGGGAGGGGGATGGGGAGGGTGGAGGGTGTATGAAGAACTCATAGGAGACTGGAGAGTGGGAATATGGGGGAACCGTCCCAGAAGCCGATGTCATTCCTCCACGAGATACCCATTTAACACATGAGTTCTTCTGGGGGAAACTGCAACAGGTGAAACCCAAGGTGGTCATCCATGTTTTGGCATTAGCCCTGGATAACACAGTGTATACACATTGGTTACTGATGATTTGATAATGTTTCCCCCTCAATTGTATCTCTATATACTTCTAATAAAAAAAACAAAGAGAAACAAAAAAAAATTTGATTCTCTCTGTCTGTCTCTATCTCTCTGATTGTCCTTCTCTCTTAAAAAAAAAAAAGACTACCTAAGTATCCTGTTACTCTTCCAAATTTCTACCCTCTGCTTTTAGCAATCATTGAAGATTCTTACCTGAAGCAATCAGGATGACAATGACAATGATTGTTATATGGTAAGTTTTAAAGCTTT
>PVKS010053156.1:0-10500 GCA_004027875.1 Aplodontia rufa
TGAGTGTTTAAGTTTCTACTAGAAATAGATACCCAAGAGTTACCACATGTATTTTGGGTTGGTTTAGCTTCTACAGTTTAAGGAGTCTTAGATTAAAAAACAAAACAAAACAAAAAAAAATCCTTTCATTTTAATAGTTCAGGATATATTTTTTAAAATTTTTATGTAGAAATTTAGTTATTGTACAATCAAAAATGCATATAAAGTAACAATCATATGCATATATTCTTAAATCAGAATTACCCCCTAGATCCCTCCCTCCCTCTCCCCTATCCCATCTCCTCTGATACATATCTGTGATTGTCCTAGATTATGTGTTGCTACGCCTTTGCTGGCTCTAATACATGAGATTGACTACGTTTCACACAGGCCTGGGTTTAGCTCAAGCCTCTACAAATGAGTGAAAACATTTGACTCTTGACTTTCTGGATTTGGCTAACTGCTCAGCATAATTTCTTCCATCGCCATCCATTTACCTTCAAAGGCTATAATTCCATTGTTTCTAATTGCTGAATAGAACTCCATGGTATATATACCACAGTTTTTGGATTACCCTTTCAATTTCATTTAATAGTACAAGATATATATATTTATTTTATTTTATTTTTTTAAGAGAAGGTCAGTGGGAGAGAGAGAATCTTTATTGAGTTTTTCACATGGCTTTTGTTGCTTTGACACTTAGTTGTGTATGTGGGTGTTGGGGTTTGAACCCGTGTACTTGTGCATGCTGGGCAAGCGCCTGTAACCGCTGAGCCACCTTTCCAGCCCCACAAGATATATTTTTGAAAAAAATTTTCTAAGTTAAATATTGAGGTATGACTGTTTTGTATAGTGAGTGATACCATTGTTTCGTAGAAGTTGTTACCGTAGCTTTTAATTAGTTATTTTTAATAGTCCAGGTAAGTCCACTAATTATAATTTAGCCTTCTCATATTAATTGAGGTTTGTTATAGAATACCATAGTTTTTCCCATCAAATATTATAATTAAATGTAAGTGTTAGTTTCAATATATATGCTTAACATTTGTTCTTTTTTTGAAGGGGAGTCTTACAAGGAACGAGGTATTTTCCCTACCTCAGGAAACACACATACACCTCCAGAACCTCCAAAAGAGAAACTTGAAACAGCTTTTCAAAATATAGAATCTGGGTCTCTTGATAAAATAAGAGATACATGTATAGAAAAGAATATGGCTCAGTTACCTCAGGATGGAATGGTGGTGTCTGATAAAGAAACAAGAACGGATTCTGCTTCTAAGTCTGAACAAATGAGTAGCAGATCATCATCTTCAAAAACCCCACTATCCAGGTATCATGTGCAAATCTTTAATAAATGTTCCTCGATCCCTCTGAAAAAATATAACTTGAATGGAATAGATAAAATACATATACAGAGATTAAATCCAGTACAAAAGGGCTGGAGCAGTGGCTTAGCCGTTAAGGCACTTGCCTAGCATGCACAAGGACACGGGTTCAAACCCCAGCACTGTGTACACAGCAAAGTGTTGGACAACAAAAGCCACATGAAAAACTAAATAAAATTGATTTTCTCATTCTCTCTCATTGTCCCTCTCTTGGCTTTAAAAAAAAAAGATGAAAAATACATTTAGTACAAAAGTTGGTGTTTTATAAGTCCATCCTTTCTCAGTGATATAAAGAGAAGCAACTTTGACTACTTTAGATTGAATGTCTTTAGAATATATCGCACCTACTGTTTCCCAGATTGTCTGTGGTTATTATTTAGATAATTATGCATTCTGCCTTATAGTAGCTGCTAATGCATTTGTAAATGATAGGAGACATATAGTTGATGGTAGTGCTGAAAAGTTGTTTTATTGAATTCCCAAATAATGTGTCATTTTCTTTCCTTGTGACATACAAAGGGGCAGTCTCTATAAGACTGAAATATAAGACCAAAGCCAACTTCTTCGACATTGATTTTTCTCATACTCTAGAAGTGAGTCTTGTTGAGTTACCAATAATTATTGGCCTGTCGGCAACACTCAAAACATTTGCATGGGGATGGGGATGCAGCTCAGTGGTAGAGTATTTGCGTAGCATAGCGGAGGCCTTAGGCTTAATGCCCACTACTGCCAGAAAAAAAAATTTACACGGTGAATTGAAGGAGGAAACATGCAGTGGGCTTCGCTAAGGGGAAAGGACAGCTGTCTTTAAAAGGCTTATTTAATAAGTCTCTTGTTTGGATTATCTAAATTACAGAAAGTAGGGGCTGGTGCAGTTTGCTCAGTGGTTGGAGTGCTTGCCTGGCATGTGCAAGGACCCATGTTCGAACCCCAGCATCACATACACAACTAAGTGTCAAAGAAACAAAGGCCAGATGAAAAAATAAATAAAATGGATTCTCTCTTTCTCTCTCTCTCTCATTCTCCCTCTTTCTTTTAAACATAAATAAATTACAGAAAGTAAAGCTCAGTAATATCTTTTCTTGCTTTAGAGATGTACTGAAAATAGAATGAAAAGAGAAGCAGCATGGGGTTGTGGGTTAAAATAAGTTGAGAAGCAGTGTTCTAGCACAGAGGGCAGCAAACTTCTGTTATAAAAGGTCTTATAATACATACTTTAGGCTTTGCAGACCTTGTAGTTTCTTTGCAATAGCTCTGCTCTGCTTTACAGTACAAAAGCAGCCATAAACAGACACACTTGCTACGTTCCAGTAAAAGTTATTTATACAGTTGAGTGATTGGACCATCATTTGCTGGCTCCTGTTCTGGGGCCTTTCTTCTTTTAAGTGTAGTCATCATTTGAGGACTTGTTAGAAATGCAGGATTCAGGTCACACTACCAATTCAGTCAGAATTTTCATTTTAATTACATTCCTTGTTATTTATATGAACTCTTTTTTAAAAAAAGAAAGAATTATTTATTTTTTCATCTGATTTTTATTACTCTGACACCTAGTTGTGTATGTGATGCTGGGGTTCAAACTTAGTCCTCATTCATGCTATGCAAGTATGATACTGCTGAGCCACTACTACAGCTCCTTATTTGAATTTCTCAACTTAGGAAGCTCTACTCCAGAGTAAACCTTGACCCTGTCACAGCTACATGTCATGACTTGGTGACATATGTACGTAGTAGAGTGTGCCATTTCAGCATTAATGGAGAGAAGATGGTATAAGCATATGTCTTCCTCGATATTCTTGAATTTTTTTTTTTTACATTTTTTTGTATGAATTTTATTCTTTTAAAAATTTTTTTTGTTAAGGAGTTAAGTAGTACAAGCATATAAAGTGACAATATGGTACGCATTTGATCCTAAACCAGTGTTATCTCCACGTCACCCACAGCTTAGTCTCTTGATTCTTAAGTATTTTACCCCTACAACCCATATAAATGTGTATGTATATTATTGTGAATTTTTCATAATTAAATGATTGCACAAATATTTTTTGGCTTCTCCATGGGGCGGGTAAAGAATATGCTACATTGTTGATTGTCTCCCTAAATCTCTCCCTTTCCTCTTTATATTTGCATTTCTAGACCTGGTAGAAGACCCCTGGGATTTTTATCTTTAATATGCTCAAAGAATAGTTTGGAGTCTGATGAACCTACTCAGGTCCACAGTAAGAAGCGCCTAAAACCTCTTATTCCTGTATCAAGACGGAATTTGAAAAGATCCAATCCACTTAATGGAAGCCAGAAAAACCATCAAGAATCCTCTGATGTGCTTCCATCTCCAAGTGTTGTTTCTAATACTCAGTCTGAGAATATTGGCAGTTCGTCAGTTCAGGTATGGGATAACTACTGTATTTCATTGTTTGTATAGAATAGGTTGAATATTAGACTCAGCTAGGGAAAACACGGTCATTTTATTTTCATTTGGATATCAGGCATTGTTTCAGAGCAATTCACATCAACTTTCTTCCTATCACACCCTCTATCTTGGAAAAGATAAGGTATTAGATTATGACATTATGCTTAGTTTAGTTTAGAATCATTAAGGGATACTTAGTTATCATTCCTTTTCTCCAAAGTCCCTGATGACTTGGGGAATCAAAATGTAGCAGTGCTTGCTTTTTATTTGCCTTAGGAGAAATGTCTTGATGCCCACAAGAATTCAAGTAACCAAGAAATTAAAATTTATGTTTCATTTCTTTGTGTCCTGAAGCTGTCTCTTAGCAAGTACTAGCATGGAAAATTCTGTGAACCTTGTGAATCTTGATTATCATTGCCAAATTACTTTATAGAACAGTTACTATAATTATTATCTGTGGCAGTGCCAGTTTAATCATATCGTAGCCAGTGTTAGATATTAAAAACATCTCAAAATAAATATTTTTTCTGTTAAATATAGTGGTGTGGGAGGGTGAAAATGTCATTTCATTGTTTTAATTCACCATATCCTTAGTTACTAGTGACTTGGTTTTTTTTTTGCATATATTTATTAGAATTTCTTGTTTGTTCTTTTTTGTTGTTGTTGTTGTTTGCTTATGTATAGTTTATGATTTAAGAAGTTTTTCTCCAGAGATTTAAAATTTTCAGTAATCAGTTTTAAAAGTTTTACTCTGTTGGGCATAGTGGCACATGCCTAAAATCCCAGCTACATGGGAGGCTGAGAGGCAGGAGAATTCTAAGTTCAAAGCCAGCTGAGGCAACGTAGTGAGACCCTGTCTCAAAAATGGAAAGGGCTGCAGGTGTATTAATGGTTATTGACCCTGGTAGGTAGTATAAAGAAAGAATCTCAATTACATTTTATTTTGAATTAAGTAATATTTTTTACATGTTTCAAGATTTATAAAGGAAAACAAAAAAGAAAGAAAAAAGGATTTACTGTGAGAAGTTCACTTACCCTTCTTTCAGCTTCCTAGTTTCCTTTTCCCAAGGTAGATGGATGGTATTAATCAGTTTCTGGTTTACTTTTCCAGAGATACTGTATACAAGCCCTTATTTGGCTGAGTATGAGGAGATTGAATCCAGGGAGTTCTATAGCTAAGCCACATCCTCAACCCTTTTTTATTGTTTATTTTGAGACAGACTTGCTAAGATGCTGAGATTGGCCTCAATCTTCTGAACCTGCAGGCTTAGCCTATCAAGTATCCAGGGATTAAAGGGGTATACCAGTGCACCCATTTGTAATTACTTAAAAATATGTTTTAGAAACCTTTGCAGAACAATGAAGAACGTCTCTTTCTCTCTCTGCCTTAATTTAAACTTTTCATTTTGAGATAATTATAGTTTTACATGACTTAGTTGTAAGAAGTAATAACAGAGGAGGGTGCAGTGTCTCACACCTGTAATCTCAGTGACTCAAGAAGCAGGAGGAGCATAACTTTGAGGTGAGCCTCAGCAACTTAGTGAGACCTGTCTCAAAATAAAAACAAGGGCTGGGGGATGTGGCTCAGTGGTTAAAGCAGCCCTGAGTTCAATCCCCGGTACCAAAAAAAAAAAAAAAGTAATACAAGAGGAATTCCATGTTCTTTTTTTTTTTTTTTTTTTTGCATTTTCCCTCACTGGTAATGTTTTGCAGTATTGCAACCAGGATATTGTCATTTCTCCAGTCAAGACGGGGAACGGTTTCATCACCGCAAGAATCCTTTATATTGCCCTTTTATAGCTGCATCCACTTCCCTTCCACCTCCACTCCATTTTTAACTGCTGGGAACTTGTTCAAAATTAAATTTATCATTTCAAGAATGTTATCTAAGGGATTGGAGTGATGACTCAGCGGTTGAGGCACTTGCCTGGAATGTGTGAGGATGCAGGTTCAAACTCCAGCACCACATATACAACAAAGTGTTGGAGCATGAAATCCACGTGAAAAACTAAATAAAATTCTCTCTCTCTCTCTCTCTCTCTCTCTCTCCCTCTCTCCCCCCACTCTTTTAAAAAAAAGAAAATTACATAAAGTCAGGGGCTAATTGCACATGCCTATAATCCCTGTGATTTGGGAGGGTGAGGTGGGAGGATGGCAAATTCAAAGCTAGCCCCAGCAGCTTAGTGAGGCCCTGCCTCCAAAAAAGGAAAGATGGGGAGAGTGGAGCAGTGGCTCAGCTACCGCTTATCTAGCACGTGTGAGGACTGGGGTTCATACCATAGCACGGCATACACAACTAAGTGTCCGAAAAATAAAAACCAGGTGAAAAAATAAATAAAATTGATTCTTTCTTTCCCTCCCTCCTTCTTTAAAAAGAAGACTGTTACATAAATGGAATCATACATTTGAGATTGGCTTTTTTCATTTAGCAGATTCCTAGAGATTCATCCAGATGGTTTTATGTATCAATAGTTTTTTGCTTTTTGTTGCTAAATAACATTCCCTAGTATGGATGTGCCACAGTTTTGTTTATTCATTCAGCCATTATAGAGCATCTGACTGGTTTTCAGTTTTTGCTATTTGTGAGTAAAACTGTTATCATTCATGTGTAGGTTTCCACAGGAACATTAATTTTCATTTCGCAGGGATAAGTGTTCAAGTGTAACCTCATTGTTTTTTTGGGGTTTTTTTTTTGTTTTTTTTTAAAAGAGAGAAGGACAGTGAGAGAGACAGAATCAATTTTTATTGAATTTTTCACATGGCCTTTGTTGCTCTGACAGTTAGTTGTGTATGTGGGTGCTGGGGTTCGAACCTGTGTACTTAAGCATGCCAGGCAAGCACTGTAACCACTGAGCCACTGTTCCAGCCCACCTTCATTGTTTTTAATGTCTAGGTGATATTCTGTTATTTGTTTTACCATATAGTAATACTATATGTATTTAGGTTGTTTTTAATTATTTGTTATTTCAACCAATGTGGTAATAGATTAACTTATAAATGGGTCATTTTGCATATATACCCTTTGGTTTAATTCTTAGTAATAGAATTGATTGGTTGAAAGAATTATCCTTTTGATAGGTACTGCCTGGTTATTCTCCATAGAGATTATATTAGTTTCTAGTTTTGTTTTTTTTTTGGTGGTAGGAATAATTGAACCCAAGGGTCTTGTGCATGGTAGGTCAGTGCTCTGCCACTGAGCTACATCCCCAGCCCTTTTTATTTATTTTCAGAGGGGGTCTTATTTATTCAGGCTGGTCTCAAACTTGTGATCCTCCTGCTTCAGCTTCCCAAGTAGCTAGGTTTAAAGGTATTTACCGGGGCTGGAGCGGTGGCTTGGCTATACGGCAGTTGCCCAGCATGTGCAGGTACATGGGTTCAAATCCCAGCACCCATGTACACAACTAAGTGTCAGAGCAACGAAAGCCATGTGAAAAACTCAATAAAAATTGATTCTGTCTCTCTTTCTCTCTCTTTGTCTGTCTGTCTGTTTCTCTCTCTCACTCACTGTCCTCTCTTTAAAAAAAACAAAACAAAACGTGTTTACCTTTGCACACTCCGCTCATGCTTTGTTTTCTGTGACACATCTATTCATATCGTTAGACTTTTTTTTTTTTTTTAAGAGAGAGATTGGGAGAGAGGAAGAGAGAGTGAAAGAGAGAATCAATGTATATTTTCATCTGGCCTTTGTTTCTCCAACACTTAATTGTGTATGTGGTGCTGGGGTTTGAACCTGGGTTCTCACACATTCCAGGCAAGCGCTTGAACTGCTGAGCCACTACTCCAGCTTTCATTTAACATTTTTAAAATTTTTCTCTTTTCATATTGATTTGCAGAACTTCTTATTAATGAGGGGGAGAATGACCTTTCTGATATAGGTTACAATTTTTTTTTTCTTTTTTTCCTGAAAAAGTCCTTTGTCATTTCCTTTCCCATCTGGTAGCTTTTGCTATGCACATACTTTTTGGCTTTGTGTAGATTAATTTATCAATTATTTCAAAAGGTTTCCAACTTTCTGATCATTTAAAAAGATACCACTCTCCTCATAATCCAGGCTTATAAATCCAGGCTTATTATAGGAGGGTTTTTGTGGTTGGTTTAATGTTTTACATTTAGGTCTTTTTGGTGAGGTATAAGTCTGACTAGTTTTTCATCCTGAGATGGTTATACAGATATTAAATAATATACCTTTTCTGGTTTGATTTTTGAAATATAATTTTCATCAGATACTAAATTTCCATATATGTTGGGGTTATTTCTAGTGTTGTGTTTCATTGATTTATATGTATTGCTGGGTAATACTATGCTGTCTTAACTTTTTGTAGATTTGTAAGTGTGCTAATGTTCGATAAGGTCTTTTTGATTTGTGATGCTTTTGGATGCTGTTTTGTGTGTCTCTTGCTAAAATGCATTAATTACTGATTTACCAGTGTTATGTTTTTCTGTGTTACAATTTTTTCTTGAGAGTTAGGGTAGAGTAATGGATCTTGGGTACCTTGCTAATTGTGTCTATTTGGGTTGTATATTTAGGTTGCTTTCAATTTTATTGTTATAATTAATGCTATAAAAGTTACTTTACTCTTAAAACTCCTTTTTTTTTTTGAGAGAGGGACAGTGTGAGAAAGAGACAGAGAAAATCAATTTTTATTTAGTTTTTTACGTGGCTTTTGTTGCTGAGACACTCAGTTGTGTACGTAGATGCTGGGGCTCGAACTCTTTTACTCACGCATGACGGGCAAGCGCTGCAACCACTGAGCCATAGCTCCAGCCCTCTCTTAAAACTCGTAACTCTGTTTAGGATTATTTCTTTTTTGGGCAGAGGGTGATGCTGGAGATGTAAAACTCAAGACCTTGTGCATGCTAAGCAGTACTCGTTAGTGATATGTAAATACTGTATTGCATTTTTATTACCTTTTTAGGTTTCTTGTGATCAGCCGTTACTGAAAGAAGAACGTAAAAGTGGCCAAAAACGGGCACCTGAACAGGAGCCAACCACAGTCTCCGAATATTTCTTCAATGATATCTTCATTGAAGTAGATGAAGCAGAATGAAAGTCTTTGGGGTTTCTTAATCTTCTTTTCTTTAAACATTGGAATTTCCATAATCAATTAGATCAACAAAGCAGCATTTAGAAAAAAGCATCACTGTTTATTTCTCTTTAGGTCAAGTTTGAACATCTAACGAGCTCAATTTGAGTTTTTTATAATCAATGGGAAGTATTGCTGAGGTTCCTTTTATTCTGATTGATTCAGCATTTTGGAAGTACCAAACAAGACTGCTTTCTTGGAAATAACAGCTCTTGTTTACATTTTGACTCTTACTATTCTGAGCACACGTGGACATTTGGGACTGTTGTGGATAAATGTCTGTATAAATCACAGTGCCGACGTATTTGGAGGTTGATTGTATTTAACATTCAGTGAACTTCTTTTGTAAAGGTTTTTGTTTTTGTTTTCTTTTTTGGGGGGATGATGAAGGCCCTTTCAGTTGCCTCTAAGTATATGAAAGCAAATTGTGAAACTCCACTTGAGTATGGTAAAGTTAAAAACTTTTCTATTATCAGCTGTTTGTCTGACTCAAAAATATGTATTTTTCTAATTCATGGTGATGTAACATTAGTCCTAATTGAAGAACTAGTATTTAAATTTACTATTTATAAAGATGATACATCAAAGAACTTATTTATTTTTAGAATTTTTATTTAAAAGCATACTCAGTTTTAATTATATTCACCCCTCAGATTGTGGGTAAGAAGGCATTAACATTTATGTTTGTCTCCTTTCCCTCTTTATTTGTAAAGATATTTAAAAAAATGATATAGCTAAAAATGTTTGGGTAGTGTGTATGTTTTGAATGCTTTTTTTCCTCATAGTTCAGTATATTGACTTTGTACTGTGAATTTTTTTTCCTTATTTCTCGGGTAATCTCAGGATTTTCAGGGGGAGAAAAAACTCAACTTATGAGACAAATTCTCATGCAAAACTCAGTCTCCTGTACACACACTCCTTTTTTAAAAAAAAGTTTCTTGATTAGTGCCCCCCTACCTTCAGTCTACTTAAGGAACACAGCATGGAACATTATTGTGATGTTAAAAACACAAAATAAGATAGTAAGATTCATAAGGTTCAGCTGTCATCAATGTGAATTTAAATATTAAAATTAAAAATCATTGAGAAATTAGTTTTCCATTCATTCTTCCTGAGCAAATCTTCCCTGGTTCAAGTTAAATTTCTCAAAAAGCAGATTTATTCTGATCTTATTTGAAAAAAGCCTTCTAGATTGACTACATATTAGCTCTGGAGTTATATTTTTCTGCAAAGTATTTTTGAGTTTGCAGGCCAGCTGGTCTCTGTGACAGCTCTGCAGCTCTGCCATTTCATGTGAAAGCAGCCACAGACAGTACTTGAATGAAGGTACATGGCTGGATTTTGCTTTTAGTTTAATACCTATGTTAGACAGTAGTTTCCTTACCTTAAGGTGCTGACATTTATGTGTATAAATTGTCATTGAAGTTATGAGTTGTGCCTGTAAGTTAAAACTGTGTTGATGCATTATGAAATGATCAGTATTTCAATTGGGAAAAATATTTTAAAGTCTAGATAATTTTAAGGTTTGAATATTGGAAAAATGGTGGCCAGTTTTTAAGTTCCTTAGTAAGAGAATAAGGGCTCAGCAAGTATAACAGTGATACTGAAATTTGATATTAGGGTGTTTCTTATTCATTGTCTT
>PVKS010053157.1:0-10500 GCA_004027875.1 Aplodontia rufa
ATTCTCTCCCTCTTTCTCTAAGGAAAAACAAAAAGAATTAGCAAGAACCCTAGTGTGGCTATAATGCAGAAAGTCAAGAGAGTAGTTTGGGGAGATAAGATCAAGATTGGAGAGGTAGGGGCTGAACTGGTGGTTCAGCAGTTACGTGTTTGCCTGACATGCCTGAGGACGTGGGTTCAAACTCCAGCACCACGTACACAATGAAGTGGCAGAGCAATGAAAGCCACATGAAAAACTAAATAAAAATTTGATTCTGTCTTTCTCTCTTTCACTGTCCCTCTCAAAAAAAATCAGAGAGGTTGGGAGACCAGATCCTTATAATCCTTAGTAAGTGTTAAACATTATTTTGGCTACTGTATTAAGAACAGACTGTAGGGTACAAAGGTGGTAACAGAGATCATGCCAGACACTACTGCAATTATCCAAGGAAAATATAACGGTGCCTTGGAATAGTGTACAAGGTGTCTTTTGGGGATGATGCTAATGTTTGAAAATTAGAGTATGACAATGGTTGCACATCTCTGTAATTATACTAGAAAACACTGAATCATACACAGTAAATGGGTTAACTTTATGATTTGTGAGTTGTATCCCAATAAAAGTGTTCAGAAAAAGAAGTGAGAGAATGGATCTTATCATGGAAAAATAAGAATGAACAAATGGCATGGAGGACTTAGTTGAGGTTAGAAAACATAGTTTGCAGTGGTATCAGCTTGCATAATTGTATGGTTTCTTCAAACATAACAGTATCCAGAATTGTATACACAGCATTAATCAAAAATGACCCCAGATTGGAGTTTTGTTCAGTGGGTGCAGTATAAAGGCAAAGGAAGTTCAGGGCGCTTCTGAGAAATTCAGATGATCAATTATGAGAGCATGACGTTAATTCTGAGTAGCAAAGGAAATAAAGAATGTGGATAAACTTCAAATTCCTTAATATGGTTAATTATGCCTTTGAAGATCTGGCCCGTCCCTATTTCTTGAGCCTCATGTTTTGCTTCTATTTTAGGCTCCAGGCATGCAATTTTTTTGTTTCCTTAAGAGCCTCCAATTCTGCCTGAATCTTTGTATATTCTGTTCTACTCTTCCCCTTTCCTCTTTTAGGTCTTAGCTTAGTAATTGTTTCCTTAGAATATTTGCCCTAATCCCTAGGCAACCCTGCAATAAGTTCCTAAAGCATTGTCACATACTTCCTTTACTTGTATTTTTTAATGTCAGTTCTATCAACTGTATTTTTAAATGTCGGTTCTATCAATCCAGGGTGCATTAACACAAAGCTGCAGAAAGCATGACCATGGCAAATACTGTTATTCTGGGTCAGCCTAAAGAGCCAGGAGTTTCTCCAGTAATCATGGTAGGTGGACTAGTGAACTTCAAAGGTGTCCATATCCAAAAATGGAAAAAAAATCATGTTGAGTGAAATAAGCTAAACCCAGAGACTTAAGGGTCGAATATTTTCTCTCATATGTGGAAGCTAGAATAAAATCTGAGACAGGATGAAAGTTAGTCAAGTTTATTTAATAGACTCACCAATATGAAATAACATAAGCTGTGGGGACTATAGCTATTGGGGGAGAAAGGGAGGGAAGAAAGAGAGGGCAAATAGGAGGTGTTCAATGCTATAGAGTATAGTTGACTCCCATGAGAATCCCAAATGCACCCAGGCAGGTGTATAGATCTAATAATTTCAAGGTTTACATGTACATAGTCACTTTATATCTATAACTTGGGGAAACTGCAGAGGAGTCACAACATTGGAGTTGGGGGGGGGCGGATCCTGGACAAGGATCCGGTTTAAGCAACTGTGTCAATTCGTGTGCACTAATGAATGTGAACCAACGAATTCCATCATTATTTTGAACCAATAAAAAGAAAAAAGATATGCATACCTGAATCTCTGGAAATTGTGAGTGTAATCTCACATGATAAAAGAGAATTAAGGTCGCAGATGCAATGAAGGTTGCTAATCAGTTGACCTCCAGATGGGGAGATTATCCTAGATCACCTGTGTAGTTAGATCTAATCACACAAATCCTCAAAAGTGGAAGAAGCAGGAGAGGGCTCAGAGAGATAGATGTGAAGAGGCCCAGACTTCTGTGGCTGTATTTTGTTTTGTTATTCATTTGATTTTTTTCTGCAGTGCTGGGGATGGAACCCAGCACCTCCACAATGCTAGGCAAGCATGTAATACTGACCTACCTCTCAGGCATGCTGTTGCTTTTTATTCCTTTTTTTTATTAGAGGTTTGTGGTTTTACATAGTAGTTGGGTTCATCCCAATAATTTCATACATGCATGGAAATAGATTTTCTTTCATGATCTCCCCTTTTCCCCCCTGTCCCTACCCTCTCCCCTTCTCCTTCCTCTACTAGACTATTAGCTGGGCTATTAATTTGTATTTGGATTGTTCTTTATGTAATTTTATTCTTCCCTCCCCTTTTCCTTTATCTTACTTTAGCGTCTGAATGACAGAAAACATTTGACCTTTGAGTTTGGCGAATTTTACTTAGTATGATATTCTCCATTTCCAACCATTTACCAGCAAATGCCATAATTTCATTCTTTTTAATGGCTAAGTAGAATTCCATTGTGTATATACCACAATTCTTAATCCATTCATCTATTGATGGGCATCTGGCATCTGGGTTGATTCCATAATTTACTTATTGTGAGTTGTGCTGCTATAAATATTGATGTGGCTGTGTGACTGTACTATGACAATTATAGACCTTTTGGGAAAATATCTGGGAGTGGGACAGCAGGGTCATGTGGTGGTTCCACGTGCTACCACTTTTGAAGATGGAGGCAGGGTTCCATGAGTCGAGGGATGCAGGTGGTCTTTAGAAACTGGAAAAGGCAAGGAAACACTTTTCCCCAAGAACCTCCCAAAAGAAGTACAGCCCAGCTGAGACCCTTATTTTAGCCCAGTGAGACCCATATTAAACTTCCAACCCCCAGAATTATAATAAATTTTCATTGTTTTAATTCACTAAATTTGTGGTAATTACAAAAGTGATAGAAAACAAATATACTTAACACCCTTACATTGTCTCATTATAATGCCAACTAGACCTTGACACCCTTATATTCAAACACCCAAATTAATCCAAATGGATAACACCTAAATCAGTTGTTATGGGCTGAATTGTCTTCCCCAAATTCATAAGTTGAACTTTCAGCCCCTCAGAATTAAATGTCACAGTATTTGGAGATGACTTTAAAGAAGTGATTGAATTAAAATCAGACCATTAGGATAGGGTCCTAATGTAATATGACCAGTGTTCTTATATAGAAGGAATGGACTGGGCATACAGTTCAGTGGTAGAAAACTTGCCTAGCATGGACATTTCTGTGTTCAATTCCTCAACCCCTAGCACTGAAAAAAGAAAAAAAGGAAAAAGGTGGATACAGTTGTGAGGAGGCAGAAAGAGGGCAGCCATCTGCAAATCAAAGATAGAGGTCACAGAAAAATCCAATCCTGCAGGTACCTGGGATCTTAGACTTCCAGCTTTTGGAAACTTTGAGAAAATAAAGTTCTATTGTTTAAGCCACCCAGTCTATTTCAGAATATAAAACTATTAAAATACATCTACAGGGAGAGAAAGGGGTACCATCAATCTTATATAACATGTAACCTATCAGTTATTGCTGACCTCAAATTTCCTTTTAGATACGCTAATGAGATTTGCTAGTAGAAAAA
Source organism: Aplodontia rufa (assembly GCA_004027875.1). Classification (NCBI taxonomy): domain Eukaryota; kingdom Metazoa; phylum Chordata; class Mammalia; order Rodentia; family Aplodontiidae; genus Aplodontia; species Aplodontia rufa. Next base: position 3,700 of record PVKS010053157.1, read on the forward strand.
TGGAAAGTCCTTCCAAAATGCTTTTAACAAGATGTAAATGGCTTATTGTAAAACCTGAAATTTATGGTGCATGACTGGCTGGAGAGAACAGGGGCTCATCATTTAAGCTGTGTAAATAATGAGGTATGAAAAGGGGAAGTTGCAAAAGCAAGTGAATCCCTTTGTTTGAACAAGTTCTCCACATATAATGTTCAGCAGGAAACTTGTCCTTTATTTGTAAATCCAAAATACAGTGTAATGAGGAAGAAAAGGGACATTTTTTGAGCAGTCTGGCAGTTTTGGACTTCTCCAAGAGAATACTTCATTTGTGCCTGGTGATTACCTTGTATATTTGAAATCATTAATCAAGTTTTGTATTGGGTAAGATGTATAACTTAAGTGAATCATGTGAGTCTGATCTGACAAATCCTTTGGGTGAAACTATTTTGCACTTATCTCAGAAATATTCCTGTTTTCAGTTCTATCAATACAATTTTAAAAATCTACTTCAGATAGAAGAATTTGATAGTATAAGGGTTTAATCATCATATAATCAAAATAACCTGATAAAAGGGACATATGTGAATTTACTTGAAACTTTATTATATAAATTTTCATTTCTTTTAAAGATTACAAAACCTGTTCTATGACAGGAATACAAGCAATATTGTTCCAGGATTATTCATGGATACATCTGAAAGAGCTTAGATTACACAATAGTATGATTTGCAAACTTCCCAGATTAGACTCTTAAGTAAAACAATTTAAAGTATTCAGTGATATTTGATCCTTTACAAGCAGTTCATAATTATGGCAGCAATGCCAGGCATCTCATGTGATTTAACCACCAATAAAGGGTACAATATGTAAGAAATTGTGATATGGTAACTTGGGCTTCTGGCATGCCTTTACTAGAGAAACTAGTATAAAGTAAGATCATATAGAATAGTAGAAAAATATTTGTGATTTTTTTCTTTTTTAAAAACTGCTCAAGAGATACCCAACCCATTCCCACCCATGGCCAAAAACACAAAATAATTACATCCCTTAGGTGTAGACCTTCCCTTTTGTTTAGGGCAAAAGTTAAGATAAACTAATACATGTATATAATTTTAGGGGTTACAAACTCACCACCCATAATCACAAAGGATGATAATGAATGGCAATGCCTTGAAGCTCTTTTTAAATTAAAAAACAAAGCTTTAGATGGTAAACTACACTTATACAGACACACAAACCAAAATCTTTATCCTTATGACCTTGCTTTGTATTTAAAAGTTCTATTTTAAATACTTGTTTGAAAAACTCAGTATACAGTTCATTCAGTACTACAGTGATAATAGGAGTAAAGATGCTCACTTCCATTAGATATTGAACTAATCTACTTAGAACTATTATAGCAACTCTCTTCTCATATATGTTTACATATATTGTACTCAAATAGTATGTGCTCTAACGACATTTTCTTGAGGTTTGCACCTCTGAACTTCTATCTCTAAATTACCTTCCCACTAATCTCTATTTGAAATGTCATATACTTTGCTATCACTCTGGGAGAAGTCATGGACATTTAACAGCTTATCATGCAGTTCAAGGTTATATGGCAAAATAATGAGGAAAGTGCCTGAAGAGGTAGGAAGTAGGCTCTCATCCCAACGCTTGGTATGCCCTGTTAAGAGCAGTTAAAAGACTGGAATCAAAGTGGTAAATGTGAGACTGATAGTAATACCAGACTTAAGAAAATGAAGTTGACTTAGTTATTATTCTTTGAGGACACTCAGTCACACTGGAACCAGTTACAAGTCACTTGATCACAAAGAATGCAGCAGTGTCAAAATACATAAAGCATGTGGTAGATACAAATTTGTCTTGGCCATCCATATTTGGGTATTATTCTGTAGATTCTTCACTGGAAAAAGTGGTTAAGTGTGGCTCTGTAGACTACCACAGTCTCAAGAAAATGAATTCATTCCTTTAGCAACTGGTTTCTACCAATAGTCACTTGGGGGAGACCAGCAAAATGTAAGCAACCTGGGGTTGAAAAGAGGACTACTTTCATTAATTGAAATAAAAATATGGACTTAGGTCAACTTATCTGTGAATTAAATAAGGCTCAATGTACATATCCAGTTTAAAGTTAGTCATAGGGAATTGGGACTTTTGGGACAGATCTCTAGGAACAGAATGAAACCTTTTGGTTTAAGCACTAAGATCAACCATAGAATCCCATGTATTTGTGATTCACAGAAAATAGACCTCTTCCAACCTTTTACATTCCCGAGCTATCTGTCTTAATATGTTCTTAAGTCTCAAATGCTCAATATCACCATAAAATCAAGTTTACTCTATAAAATAAAGCAAGCGAAAAAAATGGTAGGACATTTATAAAGGCTGGGGGTAGAGACTATCAAAGAAAGCCATGCTGGGATATTCATTGCTAGCCTCCATGTGATTAAGCATGTCTGTACAAAGGCTCCTAAATTTTGAATGCCAACTCTCATCCTAGGCTGGGCCTACCCAGACCTGTTCCTACTAAATACATTCTACCTTCTCTTAAAGCCTTTGCGTTCATCCACTCTGTTCAAATCTTGCCTGGGCTAATGTGGGGAAAAACCCCACCTCTCCTGACGTTCCCTGACCCCAACAGCAGCCACTTGTTAAAAACAGATAGAAAATGGTTGACTCAGCTGCTCACTGGAGTGCAATGCATGTAAAATGGGTAAACTTTACTGCATACATACCACACCCTCTCTCCATATACTCGCAAGTGACCTTTCCCACAAACCAGCCTCATAGCATCTTGACACTAGGCTTTGCCAAAGTCACTACATTTTTGGACTTTTGAGGTTGTTTGTGAATAAATGCACCCAAATTAAGATCTGCTAAAATCAAGGGTCTAATGCACTTAGAAAGAAAGCATCTTTATAAACCAGGAGGAGCTGAAATGATTCATAAGAAGCAAAAACAAAAAGGACCAAAACTTACCTTAATATCAGCGATTGAAAGGAAAGATAAAAAACACATGATAGTGTAATTCATATTTTTCAGTATGTGTTTGGCAATATTAAATGAGACCTATCACTTTGGATATTATTGTGTACTATAAACTAAGAGAAAGTTTGTAAAAATGACATATCTGTAAGACTGAACTGATAACTCCTGGGAGAAGCTCCAAAAATTGGCAGCAACTGATAAAGGGCAGAGGACCTTAGGGTCCTCAATACCCTAATCACAGAGGCCTGGAAGAACTGGACTTTGAGAAGTTAATGGGAAAGTTAACCCAGCACAAGTACTATAGTTAGAGCACATTGTTGTCCAAGTTTGCCCAAAGGCAATGAAAACATCAGAACTACAGATGGAAAAATTTATGATCATAACGGCTTTTTAGGCAAAGCCTTCAGTTTTGCTTTTCTCCAATAAAACTGACAGTATGGTTAGATAAAGAAGGCAATTAACCTCAAAAGAAAAAATACTTGGCATCATATATCAGTAGATGACTGCCTCAAGAAATATAGTTTTTGAATTCAGCTACTGGTCATGGAATAATATGAAGGAAAGGCAGCATGGTGCTGTGAGGAAAACAAAACGAAATTGGGGGAAGTTAATTATTCCAGCCTTTGATCTGGGCCTCAGGTTCTTTACATGCAATATGAGAAAATCTAACCAGGTAATCTGTAAGAAGTTCTAAAAGACCATGATGGACAGTACACCTAAGCAACTGGGGTGAAACTTCATTGTCAAAAATCCGAAAATATATCTATTTTTTTGCTCAGAGTTACATTAACAGTTAAAAAGTGACAAGAATTTGTGATGACCATGGCTTGAAACACTGAATAGAGGGGAAAAAAGCTTTCTTTCCAAGCAAAAGAAAGCAGCTTTTAATAGTTAGCATCCATATGCTCAAGAGCTTAAAAAAAACTTTATCTAGATCTTCTAATACCCTTCCTCTTGCACACTTTTCATTTAGAAGATAAACTTACATTTGACTTCTATGCAACAATCATTTTGTGTTGTTTGGGGAAAAAGAATGTTAAAAATTTTTTTCTCTTTAATTGCATAGAGGAGAAATTAAAGAATGACAAGTGGCTTTCAAGAAATTTACATAAACCACACTTTCTTGGCTTGGTACTCTTTTGGGAAGATGTAAAGCTTCTGGCAGGAGATTTCTGAAGTAAATGGTTTAGTACATGACTTAGATCTGTTTGGGGGCATTCCTGATGAGGTAAGTTAAATAACTTTTTCCTTGCTCTTACATTTTTTACATTACTTATCAATGTATGCTAGGTAGTTTGGCAAAAACATAGGTAACAATGGGTACAGAAGTTTCTTTCATCAAATAAAATTGTTAAAACCAGCAAAATTAGATGTAGACAATGTGTACTACAATTGAACTGGACCCCAGGGGCCATTTTGAAAACTAGTCATTTCTGAAGTCAAAGAAGCATTATATGGGTATAATTCATCAGGAGAGATTCAGAAAACAATGATGAATGCTCACTTGGCTTAACTTAGCTATGATTTCAGGTTAGAACAGATATTGTTTGATGAAGAATGATTCATTCACCAGAATAACAAAGTTTAAATCCAATTTCATATAGAGGATGGTGGCCTTTATTACATTCAAATTAGTGTTCAATATAAAATATCTATTTAAACATGAAATATCCAATAGGACTTCAATTATGGGTTGCTAAATTTTCCTTCACCAATTTCTTTATCATGAATCTTAAAAGCCTTTGATGTGCTGGCAAAAACCCAAGTGATATGTCAAATACTAAGTATGGATACTATGTAAGAGTGAAAGTGCAAGGATTACTTCTTTAACTGAAGAAAAAAGAACCCTAAGGAGTTGCAAAGTATATGGACTAACATCATAGGTGTACTCTTGATTTCATGCCACACACACACTTTCTGTACCATAACTCTCTATGTTAGTCTGACAGAGCACCTGACTTTAAGAAACAAACAAATGAACCAGTGAAACAGATATGGGGAAAGATATGTACATTTTGAAAGTATTACATTCAACAGCTGTTCCACATCTGGCCATTTTTAGGGCTGTCCAACAATTCTGTTAATCCAGGTGAACTATTTAACCATATTTAATAGTCAACTGATTAATAATAGATTCCAAGTTAAACAAGGCATGTATACATTAAAGAAAGCAGTACGGAAATGTACTGTATATGAACTGTTTACAAAAACATACAAAATGTTGGATGGCACAAGGGATACAGTGCTAATATAAACGGATTGTTTAAGCTAAGTGCTTAACATAAACTGTCCATCCCTATAACTAACAAAGAATATTTAAGGGACATGAAATATCTCCTATAAAAATAATGCTATATGGTGTAGAGTACTTTATTCAGTGTATTTTTAGGTGGTGTTCTTATGTTCATTATTTTTCTTGTTGATTCAGTGAATATATCTTCATCATGTTTTCATTTTCATTTCATCCAAAGATCCAGGAAAATCTAACTTGCTACAATCATTTAAAGCGAGAAGAGACGGAAAGCAGGAGCAGCAGCAGGAGCAGCAGCATTATGGGTACCAGCTGGGACAGTGTGTGCTTGCAGGTGTCTCTCAAATATGTGCTACCTGTCGCCAGAACTTGTGCTATCAGCTTACACCATGGTACCAAGTATCTCACTGAGGTCACTTCACAGGGCTGTTGAGGTGATTTTTTTAATACCTCTCCGCTGAGCAAGAGTGGAGCGGCCTACTGGTTCCAAAACTGGTGATTGATTACGGTTTAAAGCAGAATATGTAGCTGCCATGGCACCCTGAAAAAAAAAAAAAGGTAAGAACAACAGTGACACATACACAAACATGAAATATGTCTTTTCCCAGATTTTTTTATATGCAAATATGAAAACCACACTGGTCAAATCCCCTGATTTAACTAAAACTAAGACTGATGTAGGAGGTTGGAATTAGGTACAAGAGAGTATACGGATGACTCAAAACAAGAGGCCCTCACTCTTCTTAGGAAGTTGTCTTTGTAATCCTTAATATATTAAAAAAGGAATACCCATAAGCTTATATACATAGACTGACAGAAATGCAAAAGTCATCCTTAAACTAATTTTATTATTGATATTTTGGCAAGCCTTGACCTTTTCTGTTCTAAGTTACCCATGCAGAAGAACTCTATACTAGAAGGAAAATGTAAGATGCTGAGGGCATGGAGAAGGCTTCTCAGAGTCTCAGCTGGCCCTGTTCCTCCTGGAAAACATACAGAAAGCACTGACTGAATGGGATTGCTCACCTTTACTAGATGTGGTGCATCCTGTCTATTTAGTTGGTATTGTGGAAGTTGGTCCCAATGGACAATCCAAGGATGTCTGAGCACAAGAGCAGCAGTCAGTCTCTGATGAGGGTCTACATGAAGCATCTTTGATACCAGGTCCTGCCACATAAAGGATAAGAGTAAAACAAGCTTAATCCCTCTCTTCTCTTTATTTTTTTGCTTCTATTTCTGTGGCACATGATTCCTTAGCTTCTATGACACTATATATTTTTTTCTGATAGCAGCAGTCCTTTGGGATCAAAGCAATTTGATCAACATGACAATTTGGAAAAAATACTCCAATCTCTTTTCTCCTCTCTGAGTAATAATAACTTTGGTGCATTACAAAGGGTCTTCATGCCACATTTTATATCCTTTAAGTACTCTGGCTCTTTTCTCTCCTTAGATTTTCTGAGTTTCCTGCATTTTTGGAGGTTTATTTTATATTATTTTTGTATCAGGGATTGAACTCAGAGGCACTTAACCAATGAGTATCATCCCCATTCCTTTTTATTTTGAGACAGGGTTTC
>PVKS010053158.1:0-10495 GCA_004027875.1 Aplodontia rufa
TCTTGCACCTGCTCACATCCTGGTGTACCACCCACCTCCTTGGGTGTCAACGGTATTTTGGGTAGAAATTATGTAATGAGATACAAATAGATTAATGATGGTGGGAAGGAAGCAGACTGAAAATTTCTCCTTATTGAACTTCATCTGTGTCTATAAAATCGTGCCAGTTAAAAAGGAAAACAAATATAATAATTTAGAAAGATAGAAAGCAATATTTTAATTGCATTAACTAATTAATTAATTAATTTTTAAAGAGAGAAGGACAGTGAGAGAGAGAGACAGAGAGAATCAATTTTTATTGAGTTTTTCACATGGCTTTCATTGCTCCATCACTTAGTTGTGCACGTGGGTGTTGGGGTTTGAACCTGTGTACTTGCGCATGCCAGGCAAGCGCCGTAATCACCAAGCCACCGCTCCAGCCCCAACATTAATTTATTTTTAATAAGGGAAATTTATACCTACATATTAGTCTGGCACCCTAATAAATTAAATTCAGTGTATGTTCTCAATCTTTAACTTCTACATTTTTTACCAATACTAATCTTTGTATATTCATATTCAATAAACATATGCCAAGAGTTGTTATCTTCACCACTCTTAAATGAAAAGCACTTTATCAAAAAAATTTCACATGATGTAACAAACAGTTGAAGAATTAGGAAAAGTCTTAAATTCTGGAATGAATCTGTCAGAAATAAAAAATCACATTTTACATTAAGTTCTAGAAATTGAAAACTTGTTTCTGGATGAGTTGAATGGTTTTCAAATATCTCTGCAGCTGAAAAATTCCCCCTCAGGTGTCTTTACCAGGAAGTTCATCATCAACTTCTATAGCAGGTGGAACCATCTGGAGTTTTTCTTTTGTCAGAGGTGGGTGTGGTGGTGCACACCTTCTGAGGTGAAACAGGAGGATCCCAAGTTCAAGGCCAACCTCAGCAACTGAGCGAGTTGGGATGAAATTCTCAGGAACACCTGAGAACTTAGACATTAACAGGAACACCTGTTGCTGGTCTAAATCCTATGTCATGATAGGGTTAACATAGTCATGGGATGAAATTCTCAGGAATGCCCAAGATCTTAGACCATAACAGGAACGCCTGTGGCTGATCTAATCCATGTAAAGATAACAATAAAATTCAATAATCGGAGTTCATATTTGGGTGAAGGGCATAAGGCAGTTGGAGAGAAGAAGGGTTAAGATGTTATGTGACCTGAGTTTTTGATTAGGTGAAAGACATAGACTCTTAGAAGTAGAGATGCAGGACATCTGGTGGAGACGACAATAGTGTTACTCAGACAAAAGCTACAAACAAGATGTTCATTGCCAATGTTTCATCACTTGCTGAATTGCAAACTATCACAACTGAGCTGTAAACCACCACCACTACCTTGTGAGCTATCTTAAGAAATAAATAGCTGCAGAGTGTCACCGGCACTCTTGTGCAGTCTCACCTTGAATCCCCTGGATTCCCGCCTCAGTTCTTCGGCAGTCTCTAAGAGATGATCTTAAGAACCTTGCACAGTAATGACCCTTAAAAGTAGCTAAATTGCAGTTTCCTAAACCAGAATCTTTGATGACTCTGAACACATCTGTTTTCAAGCCATTCAGTACGTTGAGTGGGCATCTATTATAGGTGGTGATTCGACTACCTGGTGTTCTGCAACTGAATAAGTGTGAAGTATGGACTGTGCACAAAACGTTTCAGATCTGACTGGCGTTACATTTGACACATGATGCAGGAAGGTGACCTGCAAATTAAAATGATATAAAACGTCTATTACATGAAATGGCATTTAACATCTCATTGCACGTTGACTATAACGTATCTTGTGCCGACTGCCCCCGACCCCAGGGTTCTCTGTAATTGACTAGGATCACATGGCATGTACTACTTGGAGGGAAGGAAGATGAATGGAGTAGGTATACTTTGGACCTTCAGGAAAAAGTTGCAGGGACTGGAGCGGTGGCACAGTGGTCAGAGCACTTGCCTGGCATGAGCAAACACCTGGGATCAAACCCCAGTACCACATACACAACTAAGTGTTGGAGAAACAAAGGCCGGATGAATAAATAAATAAAATAGATTCCCTCTCTCTCTCTCTCTTTCTCCTTCTCTTAAAAAAAAAGTTGCAAAGGTCTAAAGTCTAAACGCAAAGTTGAGGAAAAATGGTTCCTTGAAGTTCTTTCACCATCTTAAGCAAGAATTCAATGTCATATCAAGTTTTATAAAACAGTTAAGTTGGGAATAATACATTAGGTTGAATTATTTTTTATAGTTTTTGTTATTGGGGATTAAACCCAGGGACACGTAATCACTGAGTCACATCTCTGGCCCTTTTTTTATTTTGAAACAGGTTCTAAGTTGCAAAATGCTTCGCTAAGTTGCTGAGGCTGGCCTCAAACTTGGATCCTCCTGCCTCAGCCTCAGTGGCTGGGATTACACATGTGTGCCATGGCATCTGACTAAAAAAGGATTATTTAACTTATGTTTCCTTTTAATAGTGAGCTCTTATCTGCTTTTATATTTGATTTTCTCTTTTCTGTTGTTGCTGTTGCTTTACAAAGTCACATTTCTTCTCCCCTTGCATAATTTGATTTAGGTATACATGTATTTTTAATACACATGTATTTTATTTGATTAACCTATATTAATTATATGCATTCAGTGTAGTATTTCCACACATGTATACAAGGTACCTGATCAAACCAATCCTCTTTATCCACCCACTTCCTTCCCAATCTCTAGTGGTCACTGTACTAGATTCAGGTCAACTTAATGTTCGCCTTCCACATATGAGAAAGAACATGAGGTAGTCTCTTTCTGTGTCTGGCTTATGTCACTTAATGTCCTCCAGTTCCATCTATATTTCTGCAAATGGCAGGATTTCATTCTTCTTTAGAGCTAAATAGTTCTCCCTTGTACGAGATGTCCTATTTGATTTTCTGCTGATTCTCTATGAAGAGTTCAGTACAATGTGCAATCAGGTACAGGTGGCTACTCTAACACAAACCTTAGACTTCTCTGGGCCTTGTGTTATCTCTTGAAATCAAAGTGGAATACCATGCATGGTGGAGAGAACTCTAAACGGTCCCCAACAGTTGCTCACTCAGTTGGGGTTCTTCCCTTCTGAGGCACCTAGGGTGTAGAGGGGTGCAGTGCCTGCCCAGGGCATGGGGGAATGAGGAGTACTCTGTTCCCATGTTCCATTTCCACCCAGGGTTCATTGACAGGACACAGGTAACGATTTTTCAATTGGGTAAATAGGGTTAAAATGGAAGACTGGCCTCAGGCTTTCATTTCCTGGGGCTCTTGAACACTATTTTATATTGGAAAAGATGGAATTTTCATGGCTTCTTTAGTGTAAACTGAGATTTAAAAAAAAATACAGTAGGTAAGGAAGATGGCGACTGGCAGGTCCCTTGTGTGGATAAGCCTTCCATGAAGGGAGATGCCCACAACGGGAGAGGTGCCTTTTTGCAAGGTGGGCAAAGGGTTCTCTTCACTGAAACTCAACATTAGACAAGCACGTTAGAGACTTAGAGGCTGGGACACAATCAGCAAGAGGAAAAAATAGAAGACCCCTTTGGAGGCAGGCAGGGCATTGCTGCCAAACCTACCACACTGTGGTAGCGTTGCAAGTTCTGAAGACAGGGAGGGAAGAACTGCAAATACAGGAAGTCCAGACCTGGACAGCGAACCCTAACGTCAGAAGGGCTCCCTTTCTTCAACGGAACCCAGGTTCTGCATCAACACACACAAGGTAGTCACGTCTCCAATCCAGAGGTGGAAAACTGGGGAGATCGCCACTCTAAGACGGCAGGTGAGCAGGAACCCTGGGGTGGGTACAGGCAGCTGCTCCAAGAGCCCATGGTGTCTGCCCCAGGAGTGGCAAACTAGCTAGGCCGTCCCCTACAGGAGCTGCAACCCAACTTGCAGATTCCATGACCTGGCTCAGTTGGCGATAGCCCCAGGACTTGTGAGCTAAACCCATGGGCCCCACCCCAGGATCTGCAAGTTAGCTCTGTGGGCGCCCACCTCAGGAGCCACCCCAGGAGCCACCACCAAGCTCAGCAGGTTCCTCAGCCAGCTCTGCTGGCGACAGACCCAGGACACGAGAGCTAACCTGTGGGCCCTGTGAATAAACTCCAAGTAAGCTCCGTGGGTGTCAGCCTCAGGAGCCACCCAGGAGGCCCCCACCAACCTCAGCAAGTACCTGCGACCTAGCTCTGCTGGTGACAGCCCCAGGACACGCAAGCCAGACCTATGGACCCTACTCCAGGACCTGCAAGTCAGCTCCAACCTCAGGAGCCACAAGCTATCTAGGCTGGTGACAGCACCAGGAACAGAGACCTGAACTGGACACCCTCTCCCAGTTGCTTGGATCTTACCTTCACCGTATCTTTATAAGAGCATTGGCAGAACTGAAATACACATGGTCAAACACACATACTTGGAGGACCCCCACCTGGAGCTGCTCAGAGGCTGAGTGGACTCGGGCTTCTGGTACCAGGCCAGCAAGGATCCAGGACAACCTGAGGACCCCTGCCTAGAGCCACGCAGTTGCAGTGCATACCCACCAGGTCCAGATATATCGGGTCTGTCTCCACCTCCAAGGATCCCAGGTCCCTGTGTGGTGCAAAGGTAGGCCTGTTCTAGCCCACCCTATGCCTCCAGTACCCCAGAACCCAGCATCACACCCCTGCCGTTGAGCTGCAACAACCCAGAAGGCTGACCCACAACCCCAACAGGTTCCACAGCCACACCCTGGAGCCTAGATCCAAAAGGTGCAGCAAACCCAGACAGAGGCAGCTTTTGGAAGAAGGTGGTTATCAGAGGGGTGGCATCTGATCTGACCCTTTGACCTGTAAGGAACAAGAACCAGGAGACCTGCCTTGCTTCCCCACAGGGAACCTCAATTCCAAGATCTGGAATAAGCTCTTCAAAAAATGAGGAATCAAACTAGCAAAGGTTTGCCTCAGCCCCCCAACTCCCCTACCAAGGAGCCAGCCCATAGACAAATAGTGGGATGAAAATCTAGAAAAAAATTATCAACAATCTGATTAATAAAAGGAACAATGTACTAAAAGATTTAATGAAGGGACTAAGTGAAAAAAACTCAGGAGATGAAAAACTCTATTAAAGAAATGGTCGTGCTGAAAAAGGAAGTAATGGAGCTAAAATCTTCCGTCAATCACATCAGAGGAACAATGTAAGAATTTGATAATAGACTAGCCTCTATAGAAAACAGAACCTCAGCTCTTGAATAAAGAACTTACGACCACAAGGATACGCTGAGTAAGCTCGAGAGCACAGATGACCAAAAAAAAAAAAAAAAAAAAAAAAAAAAAAAAAAAAAAAAAAAAAAAAAAAAAAAAAAATTTCACAGAGCACAAGCAGATTTTCAAAATGTCTGGGATGAAATCAGAAGAAACTAACAGTAATTGGGATACAGGAAGAAGAATGGCATAAAGAACATTCTCAACAAAAGAGTTAAAAGAAAATTTTTCCCATATTAGAGTCAGATACGCTCATCCAGGAAGCATACAGGACACCCAGCAGTCCTCATCAAAAGAGAAGCTCACTGAGACACATTATATTCAAAATGTATAACAGGGAAATCAAGGAAAGAATATTAAAAACTACAAGAGAAAAATGTCAAGTCACATTCAGAGGCAAACAAAACAGGATCACCTCTGATTTTTCAACCCAGACTCTAGAATATTACATGGAGGAATGACAGCCAATTCAACAAATGGTGCTATACAAACTGGATAGCCACTTGCAGAAAGTTGAAATTAGAACCTTATTTCTCACTTTGCACAAAAATCAAATAAAAAATGGATCAAGGAAATAAGAATTAAACCAGTTACCATGCAACTGCTAGAAGAAAAATTAGGAGCAACACTCCAGTATATGGAAACACTTTTTCAACAGGACTCCCAAAGCTAAAGAATTAAAGTTAAGAATCAATGAGTGCAGGGGTTGGAGCAGTAGTCGACGGTTATAGTGTTTGTCTGGCATGTGCAAGTACACGGGTTCAAACCCCAGCACCCACGTACACAACTAGGTGTCAGGGCAACGAAAGCCATGTGAAAAACTCAATAAAAATTGATTCTCTCGCTGTCCTCTCTAAAAAAAAAAAAAAATCAATGAGTGGGATACCATTATAGTAACCAGCTTTGCTTAGCCAAGGAATTGGTCAAAACTGTCAAGTGAGAAACTACATAATGGGAGATGATCATAGCCTGTGATTCCTCCAACAGGGGACTAATATCCAAAATTTACAAAGAACTCAAAAAACTTAATATAAAAAAACACAATCAAATAAACTAATGGACAAGAGAGCAATGGACAACAGAGGAAATCGAACAAGCCAATGAATACATGAGAAAGTGTTCTAAATCACTAATGATCAGAGAAATGCAAATCAAAACTACATTAAGACTCTACCTCACTCCAGTCAGATTGGCAAATGAAGAATATAGACAGTAAAAAATGCTGGAGTGGTTGTGGGGATACAGGAACACTAGCACACTGTTGGTGGAACTGCAGATTGGTACAGCTGCTCTGGAAAGCAGTGTGTGAGACTCCTCAAAAAATCAGGGATGGATCCATTGTCCACTGTATGAGCCAGTTATCACTCTTCTGGGTATTCTCCCAGAAGAGCTAGAATTAGAACATCACAGTCACCCAGCAAAACCAGTGTTCATAGCAGCTCAATTTACAATAACTAAATTATGGAATCAACCCAGATGCCCTTCCCTGGATGAATAGATTCAAATATGTGGTATATATACTATGGAGTTCTACTCAGCTGTTAGAAACACCAATACTATGGTCTTTGAAGGTATATGGATAGCAATGGAAGAACTTATGTTGAATGGAATTAGCCAAACCCAGAGACTCAAGGGTCAAATGTTTTCCCTCATTTGTGGAGGCTAGAGCAAAACCCAGGCTTGGGTGAAAGGTAGTCAAGTTCATGTACTAGACTCACTAAAGCTGAAACAACACATAATGTAGGTGGACCATAGATATGTAGGGGGGGGTTGGTGGGAGAAAGAGGCAGGAAGGAAGGGAGAGACACCTAATTGGGTATTAACATGTAGCTTACTCTTTACTCACCTGAGAAGCTAAATAATACTATGCAATCAATCATTTAATTCTGGAAAATTCACATGGACATTTATTTCTGTTATAAGGAGGAAATAGAGAAGAGTCAAGAATCTGGGGTGTGGGTGATGTGGGGGTGACTCTGGATGAGAATCAAGTGCACATGTATTGTTAGAATCTGGGGTGTGGGTGATGTGGGGGTGACTCTGGATGAGAATCAAGTGCACATGTATTGTTATTACATATGCACATGATTGTACAACTCAACTCCTCAATAAAAAAAGAAAGAAAGAAAACACAGGACAAGACTAGGGTGTAGTTCAGGGTTAAGCGTGTTTGCCTGGCATCTCCAGCACTGAAAAAGATCTTGTTTATTGTAATGAATTTGACAAACTGTGGATAATTTATTCATTTAATAGAAAATGCTTAATTTTTTTTAAAGAGAGAAGCACAGAAGGACAGAGAGAGAGAGAGAGAGAGGAGAGAGAGAATCAACTTTGAGTTTTTCACATGGCTTTCATTGCTCTGACAGTTGTGTACATGGGTGCTGGGGTTTGAACCCGTGTACTTGCGCATGCCAGGCAAGCGCCATAACCGCTGAGCCACCGCTCCAGCCCCCAAAATGCTTAATGTTTTGGAAATAATAAATTACATTTAAATATTGGGGTGTATGTTAAGCTATTCCACATGTCCGTATTTTCAAGAATTGTTTTCTTAAACATTCCATTTTCTTTCGCTAACTCATTGTTTCACAAGTTTTTTCAAATCAATACATGCTGGTGAGAAAGTAAACGTTGACATGCTAACCGCACCAGGCTTGTTCTACTTGCCGCCCGGCACGCCAACTCCACAGCGAGTTTTGTCCGAGGTTATTCCTGAGCATGCCAAAAGTAAGGGCGGTTCTCCAGACTCCAGTATGTGTTGCAGCGGGGTTTGGGGACAGGCACTGGAGGAGGCAGCAGGGGTGAGCTGTGCAAGAAAGGTGATGTGCAAACCAAGGTGAAGCGCCAGGTCTGCGCTTGCGGACGCCTGAGGCTGGCCCTGGGGAGCACATTCAGGAGGTGCCTGCATTAGTGCACCCACGGGTGGAGCTTTTGCCTTCAGAAGTGAAAGGTCGCTCAGGTTACCCTTGTGCAGGCCTGTGTGAAGGTGTCAGTGGCTTCAACCAGTTTGAGCTAGTCCTTACCGAGGTGGCCATTCATCATGGGTGTGGTCTGCAGAAGGCCGGCTCCGGTCTGTTTCAGGTGGGGACAGGAGGTGGCGCCCATCCCACTGCCCGGGGGCCAGTGCACCTAGAAGCCGGACGCACGTCACCCCGGCGCCGGAGGCTCCAGGTCGGATCGGTGGGCTCCGTGTCCGCAGTTGCCAGGCGCGCGGCGCGGGCAGTTAGGCGCCGTTTTCCTCCAACGGCCGGTCCTGGGCCCCAATGTCCTCCGCTCGGGGCACGCCTCGCCTTTACTGGACACCAGCACCTCGTCCCGCGCCCGTGCCCGCGCGGCGGCTTCGCGGGGATTCCAGTGCGGCGGTGCCGCGGCTCGAGGGGTGGAGGACGCGCGCCCTGGGTACGTTTTCATCTCGAGCGGTCCTTCTGCCTCTCGCACGGAGCCCGCTAAGCGTCTCCAGGCCGCCGACTCGAGCTCGCCCTGCAGCCCGCGTTCCTCAACGCCGGCGCCGGGCCAGCGTGGGGCTCGGGCTTCCCCCGCGCACGGGGCGCAGGCGGCGGGGCGGGGCTCCCGGGGCTCCCGTGACGCGCGGGGGCGCAGTGCGCAAGTCGGAAGCTGGAAACGCTGGGCGGAGCTCCGGGACCCCGGTTGCGCGCGCCAGTGCAGAGCCGGAGCCCGGGGGCAGGTGGAGGGGTCGGGCGCATCTACCCAGGGCCTTTCCGCGTCTGTCTGCTCTGCGTGGCTCCCGGGGTTTTGTAAGTATTTCTTATCCCGGCGAAGCGGCTCTCCCTGGCCCTTTAAGTCTGCAGATGAACCTGTTGAAAAAACCAGCTTTCTGAAATGAGTTATGTGCTGGAAAATCTCGATTCCTAAAGGTCGTGTGTTAAATTGTAGGGGCCTCTCGCTCTGAAGTTTATCCATGCAGATTGAAAAAAAAATGGTCTTATTTTAAAATACCACGTTAAGAAGAAAGATGTCATATGCTAATAGCTATTGAATAAGTTGTGGTAATGTTTTAGGATAGTGAACACTTAAAAGACACTACCTATTCAGTGTATTTAAATATTTTTTCAGGCTATTTTGGGGTAGGATTTGGATATTTTGTAATAGCTTTGAAGTTAAGACTCAGTTGATGGACAAAATTTTTTGCTTTCAATCATGGATCTCAGCTCCTTTGGTTTGGGGAATATAGAACAATGATGTATATACTTTATGTGTGAATATTTTATAATTTAAAAACCTAATTTCTACCTTTTGGTGCAGGGGATTGTGCGAAAAGTGCTTTACCCCTGGGCTACATTCCCAGTTTTAAAAAAGTTATTCTTTGTGGGTGTGGTGACAGCCTGTAATCTCAGCAGTTTAGGAGGCTGAGGCAGGAGAATGGTGAGTTCAAAACCAGCCTCAGCAACTTAGTGAGACCCTGTCTCAAAATAAAAACCAAAAAGGGCTGGAGATGTGGCTCAGTGGTTAAGCACCTGCCCTTGGATCTAACACCTGGAGCGGTGGGGGAGTGTTATTCTTGAATATAATGCCAGGCATTTTCATTATCTTAGCTCTCTTTTTACTTTCAAGATTGCATGTTAACTCATTAAATGAAGATCATTCAATAACTGAAACATTTTTCCTTTTTTATTTCAAATAAATGATTTTTTGATTTGGGGAAGCAGGTGTCATCTTAGGGCCTTTGCACCACGCTCTGTGTGCCAGTAACATTCTTTAAAGCGTGAGGTGACTCCATTCACCTGGAAAGCCAGGCTTCCAAGACTTTCTCTTCCTCCTCCTCCCCTCCACCTTTTCCTCCCCTTCTTCCTCCCTCTGTGGATTTAAAGGCTGAGGATATAGCTTGGTGGCAGAGTGCTTGCCTAGTGTGCTGGAGACCCTGGGTTGGATCCCCAGAAATTAAAAAAAAGTAGTGGATTTAGATTAAAAGGAAGCTCTTATCCCAGGACACTGTAAGCTTTTTGGTTGGTGTGTGTTTAGTGACTTATCTGAGATCTGCAGCTGGAAAGAAGGAGCTGGAATGTGGACCTCCAAGCTGCTTGGATTCCCAGGGCTGAGGGAGAACCTACATTATGTCACTTTTCTGTTTATTGGTCTTAGGAGAAAAAAAATGTTCTCCGAAGAAGCTCAAGGGAAGATTGGCACTTCTTCCTCCATTTGGTAGGGGGTGAGTCTTCCCTCATAGAGGGGTGGATGGCACCTGTTTGCCAGTATTTTCCC
>PVKS010053159.1:0-10499 GCA_004027875.1 Aplodontia rufa
AAAAACTAAATAAAGTTGTTTCTCCCTTTCTCTGTCTCTCTCACTGTCCCTCTCTCTTTAAAAAAAAAAAAAATGAAACTACCTTAATCAATTAATCAAATGTCTGCTAGTTTAAGTGATCAAAGAAATTTTCTTATAACTTAGATCGAGATATGGCTCACATAGAAAAGGAAACAACAGTTGTTTATTGAGAGGTTGGCTATACAATATACATATGGAAAAAATATAAAGATTATTTGGTATACCCAGTAGGAGATGAAAAACAGATTTGCATATTTTCAACAACAAAAAAATGGTTTTGTTTGTGAGTCATTAGCTCACCCTGCCAGCCTTTGGATTTGAAACGAATTATTTTACCCCAAAGTAGAAATTTTAACTGATAAAAATAGATTGAGTTAGATTAGAAATCTTCACATAGCCTATTTAAAAGAACATTAACTGAATTAAAAATAATTAAACATTGCATGTAAAGTTACTGAATGTCTTTTAATGCACTTAAACAAAAGCTAAAATTTTACAAGGGAAATATATTTTGACAAGCCTACCTCTTATTAAGGAACTAATGCCCAGTCTAGTAACGAAGATATTGTCGAGTTCTTCACTTCCTGTGAACAGTTCAGCTACTACATATAAATTGGGCTGTAATTTCCTAGCAGCATCCAACATGTACTGCAAAAAGCACAGTCACACATGTAAAAGAAAGAGAAAAGCAAAATGGGTAGGAAGGAGGAGGTAAGACTAGGCGTGGATTTGACACAAGAAGATATGAATGACAAAACAAAATGGAAATTCAGAAAGAATTTCCAAATGAATTTTGGTGTACATGTGTAAGAATATCAAACAGACCAACAAACAGAAGAAACAAGAAATTTTATAGAGTAAAACAGTTAGTTTAGATTTTACAAAAAGATAGGGACACAGGGAGAACAAAAAAGAAGAAAAATGTTAGTGCCATTAAAAAATGTAACTGGTAACACTGCAATTCTGCCAGTATTTCTCCATTTCTTATTTGTTTGTTTTTAATAACTCTAATCAAACTGTTATTTTCCAGATGATTCAATCATTAGTGATAAATTCCTTAATGTGGAATTATTTAACTATTGCAAGAATTATGTCAGACTGGCCACACTGAAGCCTGCAGATGATAATAAGTCCCATTTTCAATTCTGCAAATATTTCAAAGAAATTGACACAGGTGTATTAAAATAGGTAGGAAATCATACTCGAGAGCTTATATATATTATACTAATGCAATTATATTCTTATTATATAATTAATCACATAACTATATTATGTGTTATATACTATATTTAAGTTTTTATATGCATTGCATATCTGGGATGACAGAACAAAATAAAAATTTAACACTTTTAAATTTCTAATTCTGCAATTTATGTTCTACATTGGTGCTATGTAAAAATCAGAAGATATTAGCTTATAATCAGAAATTAGATAGGTTGCAAAATTTTTTTGACATAATCTTTACATAAAGATTTAACAAAATACCTTAAATTCTACCAGCTAACAAGTAGAATCCTAGAGGATTTTATAATTTAAAATGTGAATTAAGTTTTAACACTCACTTTTGCCATAACAACATTATAAGTATACACACACACATATATACACATAAATAGACACATATGCGTGTATATATATTTGCTGTTGCTAAAGGCACTGTTTAGAGAAAAAAATTGCCATTTTTGGAGGTAAACAATGTTCTATAGGCCAATATTCTTAATTAACATTTACTTAATTGTTTACTAAGTCAATCCAAATCAAAGCAATTTTTCATCACAGGACTTGAAACATACATTATAACATTGCTTTAAAATGATAGAAACAGGTATTTTTCAGATAAGCACATAGTTCCAAAGAATACCAAATTGTTGCTACGAAGCTATCAAGGATCTTATAAGTAGGATCAAAATTATGTTTATTTACAAAGTTTTGTTAGGTAGAAGATAATATTATAAACGTTGGCAGTATTCAAAAGTTGCTTTAAAAGTCCAAAAGAGGAACACGCAAGTTAAATTTACACTTATATTTTCATAAATAATTGATAAAAATGGAATCAATGACACATATGATCAAACTCCCTAAATTAAAATTTAAAAATTAACTTGTTAAACATTTTCTAGCCCAGTATTCCATAACAACTAGACTAAAGACTGCTAGAATTAGTCAAATTATGCGAAAGCGTTGAATATACTGCCAAATCAATGCTGGTGTTCAACTACCCAAGTGGAACAGGTTTTCTATATAGTTTGCTTAAGGAAGGCTAGGAAAGATCCCTGAATATCTTTGCTGAATATAGATGAATTGATTTTTTATACCTCAGCTACATGAAGAGGTGTTGAGTGACAGTTATCAAGACGCACTCCCTGGAAATAAGTTGCAGTTATTTCGGTATATTTTTTCATGTGTGCCCAGAGGTAAGGGCAGTCTTCTGGTTTACTTCCATAGCGTAATTTAACACTGTCTCCCCAGCAAATAAGTTCTCTCCTTAAATAAACATCTGAACCTGTTAAGAAAGAAGCTTGCTTTCAGTGTTTAAGAATTGCAATAAAAACAGTTACTTCAAGGTAAAATGCCATTTTAAAATGGCATTATTTATATCACAAAAGATATACTGTTTAAAATCATATCTAAAATGATATGGGACAAACTTTTATATCTCATATCTATTTTTCAAAAATTCTACCTTTTGGTCTCTTCTAAAAATGTGGGGTCAATTTAAAAAAATCCAAGCTGTTTATTAAAGAAAAACGGTAATAGTATTATATCATTTTTTTTTTAAAGAGAGAAGGACAGTGTGAGAGAGAGACAGACAGAAAGAATCAATCTCTACTGAGTTCTTTACATGGCTTTCGTTGCTCTGACACTTAGTTGTGTGGCAAGTGCCATAACCGCCAGGCCACCACTCCAGCCCCACATCATAGATTCTTTAAAGCTATAGTTCTACCAAAGACATTTTAAGGCTCCATTTCCACCTTTCTACTCATTTTTGGTAATAGGTTATATTAAAGTCATGGCATACAGCTGAACTGCTTTTTAAATTTAGAATGTCTAGAAAAGAGAGGGCAAAGCTACTTAAATCTAAGGTTATATCCTTAAAAGAACATAAGATTTCTGAATTAATTTTAAGGTCACTAAAATAAACTCCTAGTTTTAAAATGTCAAAATATATATGTCAAGGTACTTCCTGTAAAAAAAAAAAAGGGGGGGGGGCTGGAGTGGTGGCTCAGCGGTTATGGCGCTTGCCTTGCATGCACGAGTACATGGGTTCAAACCCCAGCACCACTTACACAACACAGCAAAGTGCTGGAGCAACGACAGTCACGTGAAAAACTAAATTAAATTGCTTCTCTCTTTCTCTCTCTCTCACTGTCCCTCTCTCTTCAAAAAAAAAAAAAGATGCTAAAACTAACTGAAAGAGAACCTAAAAACAATTAGTTTCTGGTTTAACTGCCTTTCAAATACCTTAATACCTTTCTGGCCAATGACTGAAAATACCTCTTATGGCAATGTAATTGTAACAGCATTAGTTTCAAAGTTCTACCTGCTCTTCTTCTCTCTCAAACTGATGAACCTCTAATACCTCTGATGAAACAGTTTAAAACCACTAGCCTAGTGATGAAAAAAAAAATCGTACCGAACTTTCCATGAACTCTTTTTTATCTATAGAGAAGACAAAAGTGAGGTACCTGGGGCTGGAGCGGTAGCTCGGTGGTTATGGCACTTGCCTGGCACGCGCAAGTACACAGGTTCAAACCCCAGAACCCACGTACACAACTAAGTGTCAGAGCAATGAAATCCATGTGAAAAACTCAAAAAAACCTCCTGATTGTCTCTCTCTCACTGTCCTTCTCTCTCTTTAAAAAAAAAAAAAAAAAAAAAAAAGTGAGGTACCTGGTTCAGCAAAGTTTCGAAGAGGATCATCTCCCATCACCCATCCATTATGTGCCATGAAAAAACAAGCTTTATTTGGGAGGTGAATCATAGATTCTTCTGCAGATAATGCCATTTCTTCAAATGGAAAGGTAAAATATCTATAGAGATAAAATTAAATATTAAATCTATACAGAGAAACTACTTGGAGAGAATCTGCATTAGCAACATTAAACTTTCCTAATGAGTAGAATAAATAAAATTAGTGTGGTGCCATTTATAGGAAATAAACTTCAATATAGGTGAAAGATCTTCAACAGATATTTTGAGTAAATCTAGTAGGATATGAAGAGTGGAGTTAACATTTAACCATATACTGTTAACATTTTAAGTAATTTTTAAAACCTCATGAAATTACAAGCAAATGACTGAGATATTGATGCTACTTTACAAAGGCTTTTATTATCCTCTGTTTGCCCAACTTGTGCTTCATTTTACTTATAAAGAGCTGCCTACCATGCTCCAGGCCCTGGGATTAATGTCCTGCATTAGCCAAAAAAAAAAAAAAAAAAAAAAAAAAAAAAAAAAAAGAAGAAGAGGAGGAGGAAGAGGAGGAGGAGGAAGAAAAAGGAGATAGATGCTTGCTCAATTTACTTAAAAAAAAAAGGAAGAGAAAGGAGGTAGATGCTTGCTCAATTTACTTAACATTGAATTTTGAATTTAGTACTAGGTGCTATGGCTTGAGTGTGTCCCCCAAAAGTTCATGTGCTGGAATCTTAATTTCTTTTTAAGCACTAGGGGTGCTGAACCATTAATTCTTTATAATGGGGCAGGGTCGGCAAGTGAGGATTACTAGTAGTATTTGGGTCATAGGTGTGGACTCCTCACGAATGGATTAATGAAGGACTGGATTAGTTATCCTGAGAGTGGGTTGTTAGAAAGTGAGACTGCCCCTCCCATTTTCTCTCTTCCAAACGTGCTCACTTGCTCTTACACTTTCTGAGTTAAAATAGCTGAAGGTCCTTATGAGAAGCTGAACAGATGTTGGCATCTTGCTGTTAGATTTCTCAATTCTACAGAACCTTGAGCAAAACTAAACCTTTCTTTATAAATTACCCAACCACAGATATTCTGTTATGGCGATAGAAAACAGGCCCTAAGTATACAATCCTCCAGAAACGTTAATGTAAATAATCACTATAAATTGGTTCATAATGATGACAATTTTTCTAAGATTTGTTTAACGTAACTAATATTAAGTTTACTACCAAATCAAAACTTCTTTAGTTTAAGAAATGAACTGAAGTTGTGCCTTAATGGAAACATTTAGGTTAATCTTTAGTTTTTAATCATTCATAAGAAGAAACAAAAATGGGATACCTGGTAACTAAAGGATGTTTTCTAGTGACAGGTCCTAGTTTAGGACCATGGCCAGCCCGTCGTTCATAAAACACATTTCCCAAAAGACAATTAACTGCCTGGAAAACATTAAATTACATTGCATCATTATCAACAATTCAAAAAATAATTTTAAGACGCAAAGAAAGTCCCCACAACTACAGGGAAAATATGTAAAACCTGTTCATGATGATAGTTCATGAGTTGATGCTTCTCTGAATTTAATTCCTCAATTCTATTACGGAACCAATTACAGCATTCTTCAATTGCAGCTGGCCCATTGCTAGAGCAGAAAGAGCAATACAAATGTGTTTAACGTATTTCACAAAATCTACATTTAAGAATTCTCTAATAGGGGCTGGAGCGGTGGCTCAGCAGTTTTGGCGCTTGCCTGGCAAGCACAAGGACCTGGGTTCAAACCCCAGCACCACGTACACAACTGAGTGTTGGAGCAACTAAGGCCACGTGAAAAACTAAATAAAGTTATTTCTCTCTTTCTCTGTCTCTCTCACTGTCCCTCTCTCTTTAAAAAAAAAATTCTCTAATAAGGGTTACAGAAATCTTAAATATAACCATCAGGATCTTATTATGAATGAAGAATTTTTCCAGCTAGAAAGATTTTCACATACAAGCATGGAAATATGACCTGGCACATACAAAAAGCATGAAAATGTCATGTGTTGAAGTAGTAGATTATGATACATGGCTTTATTTAATTTTCTTTTTTCTTTTTTTTTTTTTAAAGAGAGAGGAACAGTGAGAGAGACAGAGAAAGAGAGAAATAACTTTATTTAGTTTTTCACGTGGCCTTTGTTGCTCCAACACTCAGTTGTGTACGTGGTGCTGGGGTTTGAACCCAGGTCCTTGAGCTTGCCAGGCAAGCGCCGAAACCGCTGAGCCACTGCTCCAGCCCCTTTATTTAATTTTCTGTGAAGGGTTTTAACAAACAGTATGAAAATTATACTAGCCATAAAGGTTTATAAGTAGTAACGTTCTTTATTTCACAAGGAAAATATGTAACATACTCATGTGGTATGAAAGTCGCTAGTGCAATGTTCATATCCACAGTGCAGCCAAGCCGTCTATATTCAGGATCCTGAATAATCTTAAGATGCTGCTTTGGATCAGACTTGGTTACTCTCCTATTTTCTGAAAAAAAAAAAAAAAAAGATGAGAGTTGAAATGAAAATATCTACAAGGAGATTATAACCATTATTGATTTCAAATATTGTCTAAAATTATTTCACAAAAAATAAAACAAATATTTATTTCATAAGCATCTTCCCATTTCTCTATCCTCCTGCTTATCACCTTCCCACACTCAAGGGGAACAGGAGAAATATACAGAGAAAGAAAAATATCATTGTAAAAGAAAAAGAGGGGGATTCCTATCAGTTCAACCTAATCCTCACTTTTCTGTCAGTAATCACCTTTTTTTTTTCTTATGGTGCTGGGGATCAACTCAGGGCCTCGTGAGTGCCAGGTAAGTGATCATATACTGCAGAAATACACCTTCAGCCTTCCTTATTAAATTTTATGGCATTTTGACTTTGGTGGTAAGCATTTTCTTCCCAAGTGCTACCAACTATTCTAATCTCAGGAGTTCTGCTTCCTCAAAGATTGCTTCCAATTCTAAAGTAAGTCTTATTAACAACTTGACTTTCTTTGCATTATCTGAAAGAAGCACATGGGTTTGTTTTTATATATTATTTTCCATTTTTATAAATGACCATATTATTTGTATAATAAAAAAGTTGGGGGGTGGATTTCCATTCTTTTCCTGGAACTTGTTTCTAGTAAATCAGGTGTGCTGTGCACTGTGCAGGAATGCCTCTACTAGGCTTCATTTTCTGTTAAGTAATTAATTTGTCCCTAGTTTATTCTAAACAGACTTTTAAATGGCTTATAAAAAACACAAGAAATAAAATAGAATATTAAAATCCATTTTCTAAAATTCATCTGGTGGAGTAAAACTGCTAAAAATGCTTGAAAAAAAAACTATACCTTTAGTGTCAATTAGTAGTCTTCAGTACTGGTAGAATTAAAAAGAGATCATTGGATGATGCAGATAACAGACCAATGTATACTTAGTACATAGCTATGTGCTATGGTATTATGATACTATTTTAAATCAGTATAAAAGAATAGATCATCACTTTGACATCATCTAAAAATAAAAATAAGGCTAAATATCTTCTTCATATAAATAAATGCCAGGTATATTAAATATTTAATTATAATATATGAATAATATTATTAGAAAAAAAAGTGCGGTATGTTTACAGAAAGTCTTTTCTAAACATGATGTGAAATCAGAAGCCATAAAAGAAAAGATTGACTACACTGAAAAAAAATACCACCATTAAAAAACTATTAAAATATCAACAGCATACTACGAGTATATATATGAGGCTTATATAATAAGGAATTATCAATAATAAAAAATAAATTTGAAAAGGGCAGTCAAATAAAAAATGGGGACACTAACACAGAATTAATGCAAAAAATATTACTAACATGTGAAAAGATACTTCACAAAGGTGGAAAAAAATATCAATTAGAAAAATATATTTTGCCTGGTTGATAAAGATTTTAAAGATTATTGGTATTCAACCTATCACAGAAAGTGAAATTGAAGCAGCAATCAAAGCTCTCCCAAAAAAGAAAAGCCCAGGTCCGGATGGATATACAGCGGAATTCTACCAAGCCTTCACAGAAGAACTAACACCGATCCTCTACAAGCTCTTCCAGGAAATTGATAGAGTGAGATCACTCCCAAACACTTTTTATGAAGCAAATATTACACTGATTCCAAAGCCCAACAAAGACACGTCAAGGAAAGAAAACTACAGACCAATTTCCCTGATGAACATCGATGCAAAAATCCTTAATAAAATTTTAACTAAGAAACATAATAAGCAGTTCAGTTGCAAGTTGCTCCAGGACTCAAACTTTGCAAAGAGCACATTTCAATCACAACCCCGCCCCGCGGAATTCAGTGGGCCCAAGAACTGACTCCAGGCCTGAAGGAAGGATATGGCTTTTTTGTCATACAGCGGAGAGGAAAGCAACAGAAGCACTGAGCCCTGTGACTTCAGGGCACTTCAGCTCTATTCCCAAGCCTGCCACTTCTGCACATCAGTTTCCGGGGTCATGACTCAAGTCGAGTTGATGTCGATGTTCCCAGTACCTGGCACTCATCCAGACCTGCTGGGTACTGAACCAGGGATTCTCAAGCTCAGCAGCACTGGCCATTGGGTCAGATCATTCTCTGTGGCAGGGATTGTTCTGCACACTTAGGATGCTCAGCAGCATCCCTGTTCTACGCCCCCCCCCCATGTCATCAGCACCTACACTGTGGTTGTGACAACCAGAAATGTCCCCAGATACTTTGCCTGGTTGGAAAAGCACTGAACTATTAAATGAAAATAAAGACAGCCACCATAGTGTCCAGACACTTATCTGTGGCAAAAAAATAAATAAATAAATAAAATTTTAACTAATTGGATACAAAAGCACATTAAAAAGATATGATCAAGTGGGCTTCATTCCAGGAAAACAAGGCTGGTTCAACATACCCAAATCAATAAATGTAATTCATCACATAAACAGAATTAAAAACAAAAATCATATAATTATCTCAATTGATGCAGAGAAGGCATTTGATAAAATTCAGCACCACTTTATGCTCAAAACTTTGGAAAAGACAGGGATTAAGTTCCAGTACTTTAACTATGTCAGATCCATTTTCGACAGACCCATAGCCAACATTATCCTCAATGGAGAAAAACTGAAAGCATTTCTACTGAATTCAGGTACTACACAAGGCTGTCCGCTCTTCTCACTCTTCTTCAATATAGTCCTTGAAACCCTTGCCAGGGCTATCAGGCAAGACAAGGAAATCAAAGGTATTCGTATAGGAAAAGAAGAAGTTAAGTTATCTCTATTCGCTGATGACATGATTCTATACCTAGAAGACCCTTTAACATCGGCCAGAAAACTCCTAGAGCTTATACGTGTTTTCAGCAAAGTAGCTGGCTACAAGATTAACTCCAGTAAATCATTAGCATTTCTTTACTCCAGCAACAAATCTGCAGAAGAAGAAATCAGGAAACTCTCCCATTCACCATCACTCCCCCCAAAAATGAAATACTTGGGCATACCTTACAAAGGATGTTAAGGACCTCTACAAAGAAAACTATCAAACACTAAAAAAAGAAATTACAGAAGACCTGAGTAGATGGAAAAACATTCCACGCTCATGGTTAGGCAGAATCAATATAATAAAGATGGCCATTCTACCCAAAGCCCTATACAGATTCAACGCAATCCCCATCAAGGTACCTATGGCATTCTTCACAGATATAGAAAAAGCAATTCTCAAGTTCATATGGAATAACAGGAGACCCAGACTAGCCAAAACATTACTCTATAGAAAGGAAGAAGTAGGGAGTATCTCAATCCCTGACCTGAAATTATACTACAGAGTTGTAGTAGCAAAAACAGCATGGTATTGAAGATCAGTGGAACAGAACAGAAATCCTGAGACAAAACCCCATATATTTAACTATTTGATATTTGATAAAGGGGGCAAAAGCATAATGTAGAAGAAAGCCTGTTCAACAAATGGTGTTGGACAAACTGGACAGCCATATGTAGACAACTGAAGCTGGATCCTTATCTTTCGCCCTGCACAAAAATTAAATCAAAATGGATCAAAAACCTGGATATTAAGCCTACAACTTTAAACTTACTGGAAAAAGAAGTAGGGTCAACACTACAGCATATAGGAGTCGGCAGCTACTTCCTTAACAAAACTCCTATGGCTCAAGCTGTAAAATCAAGAATAAATGAATGGGACGCAATTAAACTAAAGAGTTTCTGCACAGCTAAAGATCTAGTCAAGAGCATCAAGAAAGAACCTACAGAATGGGAGAAAACCTTTGCCTGCTACACCTCGGACAGAGGGCTAATATCCAGAATATACAAGGAACTAAAGAAACTAAACTCCAAACTCACAAATAATCCAATCAATAAATGGGCTAAGGAACTTAAAAGAAACTCTCTCCAGTGGAAGTCCAGAAAGCCCATAAATATATGAGAAAATGCTCTACATCATTAGCTATAAGGGAAATGCAAATCAAAACTTCAATGAGATACCACCTCACTCCCATTAGAGTGGCAACAATGAAAAATTCCAACAATAACAG
>PVKS010053160.1:0-10501 GCA_004027875.1 Aplodontia rufa
AGAGGAGGAAGGGGCCACAGACAGATGGAGTCCAGGCCACCATCCCACTGACCCTCTTCCTCCAACCACACCCCACCTGCCTACAGCTAGTGTCCAGGATTCCGTTCAGATTATTAATCCATCAAATCAATCAATCCACCAATGAGGTTATAGCCCTCACAGTTGAATTCGTTACTTCTCAGTATTCCTGCATCACCTAAAACATGAGCTTTTCAGGGGCTGTTGCAGATTGAAATTATAACACCTAAATTCTGGAGGACATATGTCGCTCTGAATGATCTTCTATTTTTTGTCCTCTTGGAATCTGCCCAACTGACTTGAGGTAAGATTAGAGAGCCCCTTTCCCATGGGGAAAGAATTCTAACAACTCATTCCAAAGAAATTCTCCTTCTCCCTCTGCTTCAACTTCAGCCCTCCGTGTAGGTGATGTGCTAAAGGCCAGGACACCAGCTCTTGGCTATGTCTTCTATCAGTTCTTGAATGCGTGGGCTGAAAGAGTGAGCTAGCTTTATAAGGTGAGGAAATGGCACCTATTGTTTTGTTTTTGGTTTTTGGAGTCTCAGCTCAAACTAAAGAAGAAAGAATCCCAATTAAAACTCCTTTTATGTGTGCATTACATCACTTAATGGTTTAGGTATATTGGTCCCAGTTTCACACTTGGGAAACCAAGGCTTAGAAAAGTTCACATGGATGGGAAGTGACAGGAACAGAAACATGAACCCAGATCTTTCTGACTTCAAAGTTGGTGCTTTTTTTTTTCACTGTGAAACTGGATTATCAGGAGCTGGAGCCGTGGTTACAGCTCTTGCCAGGCATGCACGAGGATGCGGGTTTGAACCCCAGCACCACGTATACAATGAAGTGTCAGAGCAATGAAGGCCACATGAAAAGCTAAATAAAACTGATCTTCCATTTCTCTCTCTCTTTAAAAAATATAAAATAAAAGCCCCCTCAATTATGAGGGAGGCCTGGAGTCTGGTTTATACTCTGAGTCAGAGGAGGAAATAATTTCATTCTCAGTTCATTCACCTCTGTGCCTAAGTTTTCCTTTATGTAAACTGTGGACCATGGTAATAATAATAGTTTTTGAAAATGATTTCCCAATAGAACTTCATTGATGTGAGGTTTATGGATGGGTAGGTGGGAAAAATATTGGTAGAACTAAAGTTTATGGAATACCTACTACTAGTATGTGTACGGCAGGCTCTGTATTAGGTTATTCGCATGCACTATTTAATTTATTCAGAATTAATTAAAAATATGAAGCACGGCCACTGACCAGGCAGGATGGTGCTGGTCATTAAGGTCCTGGCCATTGACAGTTGAGCTTTACCAATGTGGACTTCCAGGGAAGGCTGAGCAACTCACACAAGGTCAGCTGGCCAGAGAGGAGGGACCAGGATTACTCTCTTTCCAGCTATTTGAACATGCCAGAGGAAAGCAGGCATGTGAAGACTGGCTCTGGTTATTCTCAGAGGTAGATGCTCTGATGTTATTTGGGCAACAGTAAACGAGGCTAAGAAGTTTCAGTTTCATGGTTCCCTTTCAAAGGAACTCTGTTTTGTTCCTTTCTCTTATCTGTCTTTCTCATGCCTCTGGTGGACTCACAGAAGTTCAGTTATGAATTTCAAAATCTTAAGCTCAGAGCCTCACTTCCTCTCCTGGCTAGCCCTCCCAAACAAGGTTCCTCTAGAGTCCTGAAATTCAAGAGAAAGGAAGAAAAGTGGGGGGGGGGCAGGGAGGGAAGATCAGGAAGAAAGGAAAAGAGAGAGAAAGAGAAGGAGAAAGAGAAGGGAGAAAAGAAGGGGGAGGAGGAGGAGGAGGAGGAGAAGGAGGAGAAGGAGAAGGGAGAAGAGAAGGAGGAGGAGGAGAAGGAGAAAGAAGGAGAAGGAGGAAAAGGAGAAGGAGAAGGAGAAGGAGGAGAAGGTTGAGAAGGAGAAAGAAGGAGAAGGAGAAGGAGGAGAAGGAGGAGAAGGAGAAAAAAGGAGAAGGAGAAGGAGGAGAAGAAGAAGGAGGAGAAAGAGGAGAAGGAGAAGGAGGAGAAAGGAGAAAGGAGAAGGAGAAGGAGGAGAAGGAGAAGGAGGAGGAGGAGAAAGAGGAGAAGGAGAGGGAGAAGAGAATAAGGAAGAGGAGGAAGAGGAGAAGGAGAAGGAGGAGAAGGAGAAGGAGAAAGGAGAAGGAGAAGGAGGGGGAGAAGAAGAAGAGAGTTTTCAGGCCCGGGCTGGTTGGAGCTTCTATCTGCATGTTTAATCACCCAGGCTCACAGTAACTGGAAAGTTTGCAAATTTAGAAGTCATTTCTGGCTTCCTAACAGCCTTCAACATCAAAGGCTTTGCAGCCCTCAGTATACTCATCCAATACTAGGGCTGTGATACCACCCGATCGGGGAGGTAAGGGTGAAAAGTAGCCTCAACGATTACTTGTGGAAATACCAAGGACAAACAGGAAGAATGAAAGAGGAAATGACTCATAAAGGGTGGAAGGAGGCAACTCCTTCACCTTTATTATCACCGGTTCAGAGAAGTGTTTCCATTAGCTTTGCTTTTAGGAGTTTTCCTTCAACAACGCAAACCTTCCTAAACCCGTTCTGTGAGGGAGACTCACTTTTTCTGAAGTTATAACACACTCCCCTGACCTCTGCTTTCACTCTGACTTCTTGTGACTATCTGTATTATGAATGTGGTATTCAGTATTTACTATCGAAGGAAACAGTGGATGAGTCAAAGATTCATCAATAGCTTATGATTATTATCATTTGGTACCAGGGATTGAACCCAGGGGTGCTTAACTCTAATGCGCATCCCCAACCTTTTTAATTTTTTTTTAAATTTTGAGTCAGGTTCTCACTAAGTTGCTAAGGCCTCCCCTAAGTTGCTGAGGCTGGCTTTGGACTTGTGATCCTCCTACCTCAGCCTCCTGAGTTGCTGGGATTACAGGCATGGGCCACCCACACAATGCCTGATGCCAGTAGATTATTAGATAACCTTAAGAAAAGTTGCAAATTTTAGAGGTGCAGGTAAAATTCATCTGAGAACTAGAAGCTGCTTGGGTTTAGAAAAGCTCCCTAATAGGCCACTTTTCTTCAGATCTAGGCCTCAGGGTCTGTTGTGAAAAGAGAACTGTTGTCTTATTAGGAAGAGTTTAAATTGGTCCTTATGACAGGGTTAACAGGTGTGTTTCAGTTTTCCTCTGTGGAGTGGGGGAGTGGTGTGCTGGTAAGTGTTTAACAAGCACTTTTCCTATAAAACAGGGATAAACAAACAAATAAAAAGCTATAAAACTGATTTGCAGCACTTGCCCCTTTCTGTAAAGTCACAGAGTCAGGGAAAGATGGATATCGGTATATATTATTTGCACTATGTAGGTATATATATATATATAAACTCCAGAGCAAGAATGAGAGTGGGCTCCCAGAAAGGGTGCAGGCTGGCGGTTGGGGCGATACCCAATGATACGTCTCTGCGCAGGGAAGACCAAGGGATTCTGGGGAGAGTGATTTCAAGAACTCAATTTTAGGGGGCTGGAGCAGTGGCTTGGCGGTTACCACGCTTGCCCTGCATGCACAAATACACGGGTTCAAACCCCAGCAACCCACATACACAACTAAATGTCAGAGCAACGAAAGCCATGTGAAAAACTCAATAAAAATTGATTCTCTCTCTCTCTTACTGTACATCTCTCTTAAAAAAAAAACAACTCAATTTTAGTATGTTTTCTGCGGTTCTTATCTTGAAAGTTTTAAGTGAATGTGGGTTAGACAGTCATGTGTTGGTGGTCTTTTGAGGAGTAGGGTCCACGGTTATGATGCCAATAACACAGAGAGAGCACACCTGTGGAATGAGATGACGACAGGGATTAGAAATTCTGTAGAAACAGCCAAGTGGAGCGAGGTAAGCAGGTGACTATAAACACTGCTCCCTTCTCAACCGTCTGGCAATCTTCAGAAATGGAGTAAGGGGGTGAGTGGATCCAAAAGCTCTGATGTATCTATACACAATGGAGTTCTACTCAGCTGTTAGAAATGACATTGCAGCCTTTGAAGGTAAATGGATGGCAATGGAAGAAATCATGTTGAGTGAAGTTAGCTAAACTCAGAGAGCCAAGGGTGAATGTTTCCCCTCATTTGTGGAGGCTGGAGCCAAACCCAGGCTTGGGTGAAAGGTAGTCAGACTCAGGTATTGGACCCACCAATCAGCAAAATTATTACAGAAATTGCCCTAGACTTCTAGAAAGTTTAAGAATCAATCTGCTAAAATGGCTACCACCATACTTTTATTCTAAACCTCTGTAGGAGAGGTCCTCTGGTCATCTCTCAGAGATCACCAACTCCAACTTCATACAGAATCAATGGTAATTGTGTTCTCAGAATACATCAAAAATGAAACAGCAGGTTAGAAGGTACTGGGGTTATAAGAGGTAGGCTTTATGACAAAAAAAGTAATTATTATAGGATAGGAGATTGTAGGAAAACTCAATAAAGTACCAGGCTTAATAACTATAATGACAGAATTCATCAAGAAATGGTAAAATAATAGCCTATTTAAGAATGAAGGTGTTGGGGCTGGAGCTGTGGCTCAGTGGTTACGGCACTTGCCTGGTAAACTCAAGGATGAGGGTTCAAACCCAAGCACCACGTGCACAATGAAGTGTCAGAGCAACAAAGGCCACATGAAAAAGTAAATAAAATTGATTCTCTCTCTCACTGTCCCTCTCTCTTTAAAAAAAAAAAAAAAGAATAAAGGTGTTAACATTCCAGCAGATTTTTGTGAAAATATTTACAGCAAAAAGAAGTTATTTGACAAAGTAAACAAATTATCTGAAAAAATGCATTCTTGCAAATTATTTTGTTCTTTAAGAATGCTGGACAAGTGAAGATGTACTACCTAATTTTTGGATTCTAAAAATCCATCTAGCACCCCTTTCCTAATGTGTCAGATTTGTTTGAATCTGAACAAGTCTAAATTATGCTCCTGCCTGTACCTTTCCTATTAATGTTGTTTTCACCTCCCGCTCAACTTATTTACAATCAACCTAGAAAGTTCTCCCACTTCCTGTTCACACTACCAAGTCTCTATTTTTTTAATTTTTTTTAAAGAGAGAGGGACAGAGACAGAGAGAGAGAGAGAGAGAATCAATTTTAATTAGTTTTTCATGTGGCTTTCATTGCTCCGACACTTCGTTGCGTATGTGGTGCTGGGGTTTGAACCTGCGTCCTTGTGCATGCCTGGCAAGCGCCATAACCGCTGAGCCACTGCTCCAGCACCAAGTCTGTATTTTTGTATCACAATCATCAAGCTTGTGAATCTGAAATCATATTTGAATAACCTTCCTGTTCCCATGTACAGCCAGTTTTAAATTTCTGTCAATGTTTCTTTGGTTCCTCTGTGTTTTTTTCCTCCTGGTTTCTCCCTCCCCCAGACTCTGCAACTTCTTCGGTGATTTCAACTACTCTAGATATCCAACATGAGTGGAATCATACGGTATTTCTCTTTTTGTGATCATCTGATTCTATTCAGCATAATGCTTTAGCACATGGCAGGATTTCCTTTATTAGGGCTCAATATTCAGAGTTTCTAATTTCAATGATTATATGCTTAATCTCTGGAACTTAAGTTTTATTAACTTTTGCTTTTCATTTGACTTTATGTTTTTAATTATTTTATTTTATTTTTTGGTACCAGTGATTGAGCCTAGGGTGCTAATCCCTGAGCCACATCCCCAGCCCTTTTATTTTTTTTTATTTCGAGACAGGGTCTTGCTAAGTTGCTTAATTTCTGAAGCTAGATTTTGAACTTGATTCTCCTTCTTCAGTCTCCTGAGTCGCTGGGATTACAGGTGAGCACCACCATGCCTGGTATTTTCAATAATTTTAAGCATAATATTTTATGTTCCAGTTCATTCTGTCAACCTATTATTTCAAATGCTTTAGGGCTTTACTTTTCCTTTAAAATATGCTTTTGCTCATAAAGACTGTTTCCTGTGTGCTTTGAATTTTTTAATGTGCACTCTCGTTTCATAGCTTTTTGGGTTTTGTTCTTATTTTTTTTCCTTTTTGCTGTGAAAATCCCAGGTGCTCTGGATTTTGGGACTCTTCTTCCTGAGCATGTATGAGTGAGATCCAAGGAATATTTCAAAGCAAGATTGATCCTGGTGTTCATTTCTTGACTTGAGAAGTCCAAGGCCTTATGGATGGTGTAAATACGAACCCTAAACTAAGTAGGGAATGGAGACCTATGGTTCTGAATTCTCAGGTTCTCACAGCTCAGATGGACAGACAAGTGTCTTGATCATCTCCCAATTCAGGTGTGTGAGTTTCTCCCCTGATTCCCCAGATAGTGCCAATCACTGGATGCCACTAACTTTATTAGGATTTCCTGTTTCATTTCTGTACCTTGAAAAGTCTCAAGACCTCATTTCTCATTCTTGAGTGAGTATTAAGACCCAAGACTCTGGGTGTAGGCTCCTGACCCAGGCTAACCAAGCAATCTCATTGGGGATTGATCCTTACACTGTGAGAGAAAGCTTCAGAGTCTCCCCATGGGACTATGCACTGTAAGGACTTTGTAAATATAAATCAGAAGGTCGGCCTGCAATTACTGGGGAGATTTCAGAGAGGATGAAGGCAAGTAGAGGCAAGCAGAGCTCAGAGATGCTTTCTCCATTGAGGTCTCACCTCCCTCCCGGTAGTTCATTCAGCTATCAATGGATCAATCCATCAAATGGATTAATCTTCTGATGAGGTTAGAGCCCCTACAATCTAGTCATGGTCTAAAAGCCCCATGTTTGAACCTGCAGCACTGCAGACCACGCTTTCAACATGAGACTTTGGGAGACATTCCAGATCCAACCCAATTACCATGTAGAAGTAGGGCAGCTCAGGGCTGGTATAGCAGCTCCAATACCATCAAGAACCTGATTCTTCCCACATGTCTGTTCTGCCATCTTTCCCGTGTTGATTTTGTCCTATTTGTTGACGAAACATCACCAGGTGGCTGCTACTTACCTAGACATTCTGACTGTGCTCTAGGAAGAAGGAAGAAGGAAGTGGAAAAGAGCATTTTCAGACCTATGCTTATGTCTCATTTACCAGAAGCGTGTCATATGGCTTCCTTGACTTGCAGAGGGGCTGGGAATTAAATGTGTAGCTTTTACTGTCTCTGTGCTAGAGGTAGGCAAAAGAAAAGAAGAGAATAGATCCAGCAATAATCCAAGCCAGCAACTTGGATTATTCTGTGGATGCCAGCACTGCATCTTATCCCTTTGCCTATTCTTCAAAACCCCAACTATCTGTGAGTTGTATAAATAATCCTGTATCTGAATGCTAAGTGTTATTGGATAAAAACCACAGGATTGCGGAAAATGCAGTTCGTACAAAGTAATAGTATCTTAATATTTTTAGGCCCTCAGAAATGCTTTTTAGTTTGGTTTTATCAGCTTCCTCTCCCATTCTGTTCAATTACTATTGCAAATCTTTAATCCCTTATTCCTACTTCTCATAGGCATTCACTCTCAACACATTACAGCCTCTTGAATTGCTGACAAAATTGAGACCATCATATATAAAGTTGCTCAGTTTCCTATAATCCATCCTTTAGCCCTTGCTCCATTTTTCTTCCGTTTAAAACCAGAACGTCTAGCTGTGGCCTTAACCTCACTCACCTGTGTTATGCTACAAGCTACTTGAGGCTCCTTTCATTCATTACTGTACCCTGTCCCTTGGCATCCTGTGGTGGTAGGCACACCATAAATAGACGTTGAATACTTTATGGACTCCTCTTTATGGATCTTAGCTACATCAGTTATCGCTTTCTTCTCCTGAATCTTTCACTTCTCCCTCTTGTACCTCCTCTTAGTCTACAAACACAATTTTACCCTAAAACAAAAGATATTAGCCCTTGTTAATATCTAATCTTTTCTTTCTCTGCTGAACTAAGCTTCTCAAAAATAATCTCTAATTTCAGTTTCTACTTCCATTTCTTCCAGTGCTTTTTCAAGTCATTACTTGACAGCTTCGATCCCATCAGGTCAGTGAAAAGTTCCTGTAACTTCCTCCTCATCAAACTCATATATTACTTAAGTTTTCTTCTTGCAGAATTTACTTACACTCTATTTCTTGGAACTCTACCCTTTCCTTCAATTTTCTGACCTTAGGATTTTCTGGTTCCCCTATCTTGCTGCTAATTCTTCTTTTTTTATGCTGCTGTGATTCCCTTCCCCAGTTGTGTTACCCAGGGCTCTGTATGTAATGATCTTCTTTTCTCACTAAACAAAATGTTCTTTGTGTAATCTCCCCAATACCATGACTTCAGCTGCCAAAATGAAAACAGTTCCCAAATCTTTATCTCCAGCTTGAATCATCTTATTTTTGTTCAGACTCAGAATAAGCGAGGGGAAAAAATGTGAGTATCTGGAAAAATAAGCATTCCAGGGAGTGGAAATAGTGAGTGTAAAGGCCCTAAGATAGACATGTGTTCAGCATATTCAAAGGAGGTTGGAGCTGAAAGAGTATGGGGGAAGTTAGTGGGAAATGAGGTCAGAGAAGTATTCATGATGGGGAAGGTCATATCATGTAAGGCCTTGTAGGCCAGTTTAATGATCCTCACTTTTACTGGGAGAGAGAGATGAAAAGACCCTGGAGGGTTTGAACAGAGAAGTGATATGTTCTGACTGAAGTTTTGAAAAGATCACTTTGTGTTGAAAATAGATTGAAAAGAGCAAGAGAGGAAGTAGGGCAACACAGTAAGGAGGCTATTAGGGTAAATTAGATGAGAGATAATGGGGACCTGGACCAGGGCAACAGCAGTGAAGTAGCTGATTAAGGATCTGTTTTAAAGAGAGAATCAGTAGCATATGATAGCAGATTGGTTTTGGGGAGGTCTGAGAAGAAGAAAGACTCAAAGATTGTTTTGCCTAAGTAACTGAAACAACAGAGTTTCAATTTACTGAACTGGGAAACATTGTGGGGAGAAAAGGTTGAGGTGAAGACGAGGAGGCCCGGTTTGGACCAATTGTATTGAGAGAGGAATTCAGATGCAGAAATCCTGAAGGAGTTGGATAAAGAACAACACATGGGACGAAAGGGGGATGGCAGGAGGGGCATAGAAGAAAGTGGTTGGATCAAAACTGGACTGTAGCGTAGCTCGGTGGTAGAGCACATGCCTGGCATGTTGGAGGCCCTGGATTTCACCCCCAGCTCTAGGAACAAGGAAGAAAGGAAAGAGCAAAAGAAAAATGGACCATAGTTGGGTATGAAAGTTAAAGGATTTGGGGAGCTGAGGTAGAAGAGGGAGTAACATAAAAGATAAAAGGTGATGATCAGAGATAGTGGGATGCTTGAAATTGAGATTCTGCAAGAGTTTGCAAGACTGAAGAAGTGAAGGGCTGATAGGTTGAAGGAGTGAATAGGGTGGAGGAAGAGATAAATGGAGGGTGCTTCAAGAATCTGAAAAGCTGGGCTAATGTTAGAATTGTAAAGGGGCGGTGTTAAAACACTGCGTCAGCAAGACATTTTCTCTTTAAAGAGTGGGGGTGAGTGACTAGAGGACGGCAGATGGCTGAAACAGGAAGGGTGATAGTGGTACAGTCGTGTACCAGGAGATTCAAAGGTAAAATTGTTCACCTATGGTCACACAGGACCTCTCACTTACCAAAATTTTATCTAAAGTTTTCTGCAGAATTCGTCATCATTTCCACTTTTGTGAATTTATTTATTTTTGAAATGTTACGATCCCAGGACCTGTTGGTTCTCCATGTTTGTAAGTTCCATGTTTTCTATTTTTTAAATTTATAAAAAATTTAAATTCCATGTTTTTCATCTCTGGATTTTTCTGCTCAGTGGTGTTACCTAGGCTTCCCCGTAAGTCCCCTCTTCTCACTATACACACATTTTCTGGACGATCCCGGTAATCTCATGGCTTCAGCTGCCACCCAAAAGCATTTGGTTCCTAAATCTTATTTTGAGCTCTAACTGGTCTCCTTTGTGTCAGTCCTATCCTTCTCCCTGCCTGATGACAGCCTTCTGATGGCCTTCAGGCAGCTTAATTGATTTGAGGATGAATTAATTATCTTCTTTTCCAATGTGCCCTCTCTTCATTTTTGAATTCCAACCAGCCACGAAGACACATTTGACTTATCATAGGCCCCCTTCCCCATCTCCCATATGCGCTCACATCTCCAATTCCTGTGAATTCTATTTCTGAAATATGAGTTCTATTTTGGAGATGCCAACATTCATTAACTCCAACTCTTTCCCTCCTTCAAATCTATATTTGCACCAAAAAATAAAAAAAGTTGAAAAAAGGCAGACAGCATTTCTCTAGTTTCATGGAAGTCTAGGAAATATTTTTTTTTTTAGATGTTAATTGCTATAGAACAGGAAGGCATACAGGAGGAAGATAGGGCGGATGATGAATCCCAACCCACCAGAGTGACACTTAGATCTACTTAGATTCAGTTACGTGGCTCCATCCAGGGAAGGTTTTTTTTTTTTTTTTTTTTTTTT